>JAIUZE010021309.1:0-20419 GCA_022085475.1 Heliosperma pusillum | reverse complement strand
CTTGTTGACAATCATGAGAACGTCCTGTTTCAGACTCCCACTCAATTTCAGATCACTCTCTGTCTGTACAAGGAGTGAGTGGAGCTGATGAAGACTCTTCTTCATATCATTCATATAGTAATTTGCCCTGAAAAGGGCAAAACCATCATGGAGTGAATGGATCACACGATCAATAATGATCTTCTCATCGATTTTACAACCAAGAGCCTCCAGCTTCTCGACATTCTCGATCATAGCAAGAATGTGTGGGATAACCGCTTGGCCCTTCTGGAGTTTCGCTTCAAAGAAGCGACAGGTATACTCATAGCTAACGATCCTCAGAGCTTTCGAGAACTCGTTAGAGAGAGTGGTGAAAATCTTGTTTGCACCCTGGGCAATGAATCGCCTTTGCAAATTTGATTCCATTGAAAAGATGCGTACGTTCTTTATCGCACCCGCCTCCATTACGAAATCACTATAAGCAAGTGATTCATTTGCTCCTGCATTGGGGCCTGGGTTTGGCGGTAGTGGCTCAGTCAAGTACTTGAGCTTACCGTCAACAATGGCAGCATTCCGTAATGCCGCCTCCCAGTCCGCAAAGTTGGACCCGTTATTCTTCAGTCGCGTTGACTGATTCATAGTGTCCATGAACATCTTAAGCCAGGACTCACGTCCGAGCGTGGCACTTGGCATTGGGTCATCAGTATGGCCAACCATTTGTTATTTAGCAGTTATATCTGTATATTTGACTGTGAAAAAGAAAATAAATATGATAAGTTTCATCGTTTTAAATTTGAGTCTAATGAAAAACTTTTTAATTCGATGACTCGTGCATTTATACAATTGACCTCCCTCAAGAATTATATAAATGATCCCAAGACTCAATTTCTGTAAATTGATAAGCCAACCTCTTGGCTAATTCTACTTTTAGAATTCCTGGTCGATAAATTTCTGTAAATTCTATCTATAGTCCATCATAATCACGAGATAGTACTCGTACTATAATGTTGAGATAAAATAGGTCAACACTCACTACTTACCCAACGTAGAAGGGGTCATATTATGACTTCCGACGAAGAAGGGGCTCATAGTAGTTTTTCCTATAAAGACTAATCTCAATTTTCATTTTAGAGGAAGATCCCATCATCTTAAATTTAATTCATTATAAGTGAACAAATTTCTAGCATTTCGTGAATGATTTAGACTAAGGTGATGGCCCTATGAACGAGTGACATCTGTATGTCTAAGATGAAAATTCAAACTATATGAAACATTTTTCATGCATTTAGGTGGTTTGGTTTAGGCGGAATATGATGCAATAATTTAACATGTGAATGAAAAGCAAAAGAATGGAAAAATACGTAAACTATTACAACGGTCCTAGTGTGGCCTATCTACCAAAATGAACAGTAAATACAAGTTTGGAATCCATCCTAATGGACCCGAGAAGCTTGACTTTGTTTCATCTTGGTCCATGTAGCGGGAGTGAGCATCCGATCTCCATCTTTAGTCTTCTTAAATTACATTTTCAAAATTACAAAATAAACCTATTTACATTATAATTCCAAAAACATAATTAAAAGAAATAAAAGGAGATTCGAGATCTCATAAATACATCCAAACCATGTTTCCATCATTACGAAAACATGATTAACTAAGGCCACACTAGGTATTACATTTTTCAACCAATTGCAAAAATACGTAAATAAAACCATTCATTCATTCATTCATCCGACAAAAATAAAAAGCATCAACTATATAAATTAATTCTTCAAGACATAATTCTATAATTATGTAGAGTAATTTATCCAAACCACCATTTTATACGATCAAAATTATGTGACAATTCCTTAATTGCCCACAACAATTTTAATCTCCCATAATCCATTTTATTTTAAACCTTTTTAAAATAATCGGGTATCATTATTGTGAACCTTTTCACAATACCAAACAAACAATATCTTTATAATGCCCAAAAAAAAAACAAACAAATTTTTTTTTGTTTTTCTTCTGATCACTGTTCACGCGAACAGTACTAAAAAACAATTTTTTTTTTCTCTTCTTTCTTTTCTCTCGGTTTATAACAAAAACCGAAAAACCAATACACAAAAAAAAACTGATGCTGCCATTTTAAAAAAAAAACAGAAATTTTTTTTTTTATTATTTTTTTTTAACTGTGAACAGTAACACGGGCAGCATAAAAAAAATTTAATCAAATTAAACCGTTTTAATTCGATCAAGCTTATATTAACTAGATCGGTACAAAACAAACAATGCCAAATCGTTATTAAACATTGATACAAATAGATGATTCATGTTAACCTTTTAATATGAACATCTAAAACAGTTTATACCGAAAATATATAGTACAAAAATTGATGGTCATTAACATCCAATGCAATTCCATTTACATTCTAATTTAATCCTTAATAAATTAAAATATCAACAAATTTATATATTATCATCTTTAACAGATTAAAACAATAATATGAATGAATCTATAATGGAACCCAAAAAAACAAAAATCATCACGGCACAAAAAAAAAAAAAACCGTGAGTTTAAAAAAAAAATTCCTGATTTTTTTTTTCTTTCAATAAACATACAATTAAAATTTATGAAAATCACATAAAATAATTTCATAGCCCTAAGGCTCTGATACCACTTGTGGGAATATATCTGTATACATCCCTTTAATCTTACAGGATTATAATGAAATTACGATTTATATGATTAACGGGTCATAAACAAAATTGCATAAAATCAAAAGGATTAGGAATAACCTTTAGTCCTCGCAAATTCGGCCTAAGAACATATATCAAAGTAGATATCCTCCTAATTGTCTCACCCAAGATTGATCGAGAAATGCCCTTGTATTTGCTAGAAAAGAATCAAAAAATTACTGTTAACTTTTTGTTTTTTTTTTTTTTTTGTGTTTTTGTGTGATGGAAGCACAAGTGAGTGTAGAATTAGGCTTTAGAATTTTCTCCTCCTTCTATACCTATCTCACGGCACTCTTGGGCTTTTATGAGGAGATTTGTCTCCTCAAAACAACTACCCATGGACCGAAAAATCTTCAATGTATTTGGACTCTTTTTCGGTTATATTAGCTTCCATTTAATATAATGTTATACATATTATAATTGTCTAATATGTTGTCATACATTAATAAGGTCCATTACAACATTTTGTAGTGGATATATTAACATAACAATTATTATGACAATCGTATAATATATACTTCAATTATAAATATCAGTATATTTATAATCCTGCTAATTAAATATAACGGTTTATGTTTAATTACGAGCTCACATGATATACTACAACTAAATATAACATTTTATATTTAATTACGAATTACAGTTAATTCGTCTTAGCTAACATTATTTAATCGTTATTAAATAATTATATCATCATCACATTGACTAACCTTTTAGTCAAAAACACCGACTAACATTTTAGTCATTTAATCAGGCATCAATATGATTAGTTTCTCAAATAATCACATCTCTCAATCACATTCTTTAGGTGTGACTTTTAGGGACCAGTTGATCACCGCCATCTGTATGACAATAACGTTAAACTTATCTAGAAAGCCAACCGTTATTGATAAACGTTAATCAACTATTTACAATACAAAGTATACTCTGTGAACCTACAGAGATTTATTTATGTTATTGCACTAACTGTGGAGGACACTGGCTCCAACAACATAGTGGACTTTTTGCTTGGTGTTTTGGTCCTAAACTGGAGTAGTATTAGTCCCCAAAGTCTGAGCAAAAAGCCCTCAAGGCTGCTTGGCCAAAAGAAGAAACTTTGATGGTGACAGCTGAACTGCTTCTAGAATAGGTGAGAACTGGACTGGTGACTTGGCTCTTGTTTTAAGGGGTGATCCTCGCGTTTTCTGAGGAAGGTTCCCTGGACAAAAAGGTAATAGACCCTCCCTAGTATCAAACCCCATCCTTGGTTTGAAGTTCCTAACCTTGGAAGTCACCCTGGGACCCTGCCCAAGGTGCTGCTGCTGACTGATTTCCCTGAAGGCTTGCTGGCTTGTTTTGTGAGTCTGTCTTGTGTCTTGGCTTGCCCTGGCTCGTGTCATGGCTATCAATGGTTTGTGTCATGGCTTGTTTGCTTGGGCCTGGACTATACAATGCATTAAGGTAGCTTTTGACATAGGGTGAGGCTGATATTGGATTATGGCTTGACTGATCATGGGTTGGTTGGTCTTGGCTTTGAACTTGGCATTGAACTCCTGTTGAAACCCCTCCTTCTTGAAAAAGATTTGCCCTCAAATCCTCTTCATCCTTAGAGTCCTCCTGGTAATAACTTAGATCCCCGTCATTGAATGTTCCATGCACCCCATAGTGCCCTAGTAAGTCTATCTTGTAAGCATTAGGTCCTAGCCTTTCAAGCACCTCAAAAGGACCATCAGCTCTTGGCATAATTTTGTTTTTCCTCTTCTCTGGGAACCTCTCTTTCCTTAAGTTCAACCACACCATGTCTTATGCCTTGACTTCCCTAGATTTCTTTGGACCTTTGGCTCTTGACTTATACATTTCATTTGTCTTCTCAATCTGTTTCTTGACTTGATTGTGAATCTGCATCATCTGTTGTACTCTTTCCTTGGCATCATGATTGACTTCTTTCCTTATCACTGGAGCTAGGTCTGTTGGCATTAGAGGATTAGTACCATAAACAACTTCAAAAGGGGTCTTACCTGTGCTGTGTGATGGAGCTCTGTTGAATGCAAACTCAGCCTGTGACAGTTTGACATCCCAATCCTGTAATGACTTAGCAATGATATATCTCAAGATTCTTCCCAAAGTTTTGTTAGTAACCTCTGTCTGTCCATCTGTTTGGGGGTGGTATGATGTGCTGAAGAGTAGCTTTGTTTCTAGGAGCCTCCAGATTGACCTCTAGAAGTGGCTCATGAACTTAGTGTCTCTGTCAGACACAATGCTCCTTGGCACTCCATGCAGTTTTACTGTTTCTTTGAAATAGAGCTCGGCTACCCCCATGGCATCTTCTGTCTTCTTACAGGCAACAAAATGGGCCATTTTGCTGAACCTGTCGACTACCACCATTACTGAATCTTTGCCCCTTTGTGTCCTAGGCAGTGCCACTATGAAGTCCATGCTGATGTTCTCCCATGGTTTGTTTGGTACAGGTAGTGGGGTGTAGGGACCTGCTTGGAACTGTGACTTGGCTAGTTGACAGGGCTTGCACCACTTGATAGTATCCTGCGCATCACCTAGCATCTTGGGCCAATAGAACTGTTCATGTAAGATCTCATAAGTCTTTTGTACTCCAAAGTGCCCTGCAAGCCCATTGCAATGAACCTCTTTGACTAGCAATACTCTATAAGGACCCCTGGGTATATACCGTTTGTTTCCTTGGAAGAGGAAACCATTATGTGTCAAGTATTTGCTTTCCTTCTTGAGCTTTCCCTCTGAATACACCTTCCATTCCTCCTTGAAGTCTGGGTCTTCTATAGAGAGTTCCTTCATGAACTCAAAGCCTAGGACCCTTTGTTCCATGAATGTCAACATCACAGATCTCCTAGACAGAGCATCAGCCACTACATTGTTCTTTCCTTCTATGTACTTGCTTAAGAAGGAGAAGGATTGCAGAAATTCCACCCACTTGGCATAACTTGGATTGAGCTTGTGTTAGCCATTAATGAATTTCAAGGCCTCATGATCTGAATGTAGCACAAAAGGTTTGGGTTTCACGTAATGTCCCCAATGATTCAGGACTCTCACTATGGCATAAAACTCTTTGTCATAGGTAGAGTAGTTCAATTTAGCTCCACTTATCTTCTCACTGAAGTAGGCTATATGTCTCTTCTCTTGAACCAGCACTGCCCCAACTCCCAACCCACTTGCATCACACTCCACTTCAAACAGTTTGTTAAAATCAGGCAAGCCTAGTATAGGGGACCTGCACAGCAGATCCTTGATGGTATTAAAGGACTTCTCTGCCCTTTCTCCCCAAGTGAAATCCCCTTTCTTCATACATTATGTGATGGGAGGCATGATGGAACTGAATCCCTGAATGAACCTTCTGTAGAAGGATGCTAACCCATGAAAACTCCTGATCTCAGTTACTGTCTTGGGGGTGGGCCAATCCTTGATTGCTTTGACCTTTTCAGGGTCAATAGCTACTCCATCCTTTGAGATAATGAACCCAAGGAAATGTACCTCAGGTTGCATGAAAGTTCACTTCTCCAGCTTACCATAGAGCTTGTTCTCCCTCAGAACTTCACATAATAACTTCAGATGTTGTAGGTGTTCCCTCTTGCTTGAACTGTAGACTAGAATGTCATCAAAGTATACCACAATAAATTTTACCAAATAGGGCCTCAATACTTCTCTCATTAGCCTCATAAAGGTGCTAGGGGCATTGGAGAGCCCAAATGGCATCACTAACCACTCATACAACCCATGTTTGGTTTTGAATGCAGTCTTCCACTCATGTCCAGCTCTAATCCTTACTTGATAATACCCTTGCCTTAGGTCAATCTTGGTAAACACTTGAGCCCCACTGAGTTCATCCATAATGTCATTAAGTCTACGTATAAGGAACCTATACTTAATGGTGATGTTGTTGATTGCTCTGCTGTCTATGCACATCCTCCAAGTTCCATCCTTCTTAGGCACTAGCAATGCTGGCACTGCATAGGGGCTCAGGGATTCCTTGACATACCCTTTGCTAAGCAGCTCCCCACCTGAGATTGTAGCTCTTGTGTTGCTCTGCTGTCTATGCACATCCTCCAAGTTCCATCCTTCAGTTTCATGATAGCAAACTTAAAAGCCTTTCTATCAGTGTATCCTTTACACTCAAAGACTCTTTCTACAGACCTTAACCAATCTAGGAAATCATCAGGGTTCATGATACCTAGAAAGTCAGGAATCTCTACCTTTATGTCTTTGTCATGATGCCTGAGAATGCTTTGATCTAAGCCATCTGAGCCTGACTCCTCCTCTTGTTCAACAGGTTGTCTCCTCCTTCCTCCACCATGTGGAAATGGTGCTCCCCTTCCTCGACCTCTACCTCCCTCATGTCATTGTTAAGATGACCATCAAGGAGTTCATTAACAGATCTTGTGACTTCCATCACAGTTTTGGTGAGACCTTGAACTGTGGTCTCCAGTCTTGCAAATCTCTCTTCACTCATGGTTCATTTTAGGTTTTTAATGTAGTTGGGTAAATGAACTCACAAACCAAAGCTCTGATAACCAATTTGCACTGAAATTATCAAGGAAACAAGCACAATTGTAAACAATGTAAGCTATGGTTAAGACACTCTATGTTTGCTCTGTTACTTGACTGAAAGTGCTATTGAAATTGATAGAACCAGAACCAAAGAACAAAGCCAAAGGTTGAGGGTTGAGACTCAATCCTAACACACACCTAAGGACTCAGGCTCACTTCCAAGCTCACAGCAAAGGAAGGATATCTCAAGCACACAACCAAGATAAGTTAACAGAAACAAAGGTTTCAGTTTTGTGTTTTACTTCAATCTGCCTTTCCTTCATTAGAAACAAGCCTTATATTGGCAATAGGATTACATCTTGAACGTCCAAAAATATCTAAGGCTGGCAATGATCCTCAAAAGAAAACAAAATAACAACTACAAACTGATACAAACTGAAATAAAGTAAAACAATCAGAAAAACAGTTCTGAAAATGACAGGTTTCTTGTTGCCTTGCTGCTGCTTTGTTATATGGTACATAGTGAACTTTTTCCTTGGTGTTTTGGTCCTAAACTGGAGTAGTATTAGTCCCCAAAGTCTGAGCAAAAAGCCCTCGAGTCTACTTGGCCAAAAGAAGAAACTTTGATGGTGACAGCTGAACTGCTTCTAGAATAGGTGAGAACTGGACTGGTGACTTGGCTCTTGTTTTAAGGGGTAATAGACACTCCCTAGTATCAAACCCCATCCTTGGTTTGAAGTTCCCTGGACAAAAAGGTAATAGACACTCCCTAGTATCAAACCCCATCCTTGGTTTGAAGTTCCTAAGCTTGGAAGTCACCCTGGGACCTTTCCCAAGGTGCTGCTGCTGACTGATTTCCCTGAAGGCCTGCTGGCTTGTTTTGTGAGTCTGTCTTGTGTCTTGGCTTGCCCTGGCTTGTGTCATGGCTATCAATGGTTCGTGTCATGGCTTGTTTTCTTGGGCCTGGACTATACAATGCATTAGGGTAGCTTTTGACATAGGGTGAGGCTAATATTGGATTATGGCTGGACTGATCATGGGTTGGTTGGTCTTTGCTTTGAACTTGGCATTGAACTCCTGTTGCACCGGGTAGCCGGCAGCCGGTCCCCTTGACCGGCTGGCACATGCTGCCAAATCATATGCAATTCTTACTTATGTTTTCATTTATAATATTTCCGATGGTTCGTTTATCGTATAAATTTACGTAATGACTTTAAATATAAATGTTTTGAATATATGATATTTCATTCGCTTGTATCGCATGTTTTGTGACGGTTTTCCATATACCCCACTTTGAGTCGGTTTTACACATGTTACGGTTTGAGCACTATTTGTTATGTGCTTTGTACTCTCATTCCCTTGGCTACCTCCACGTTCGTAAGGCTAGAATGTCGGAACGGGGAGTGTATCCTTACTGCTTAATTTCATGTGTTAGTGGGCATATGACGACGTTGTTGGGAGGCGAACGCTTTGCGTTGATCGACCTGGCGGTCAAATGTTGTATACTTGCGAGGTGGTGTCATTGCATGTAGCGTACCGCTTGTTGTGAGGCTTGTGCTCTTTTCCGCCTCTTTCGTGAAGGTTGACCGAATTTGGGGTACTCGGCGTCTATGATTGACTGAGTCTTGGATGCGAAATGTTTATCGCATGTCGAATCGGAAAATGTTATTCCGAGAGTCTGGCCAGGTTTAGACTAGGACCGTATTATTATCGTCGTCCTACCGGGAGGAAATTAGTCTACATATACGAAATTTATTGAATCGTGTATGCGTTCAGGGCAATGTTTTATCCCGTGGATGCCATTTTAATCATATTTGCATGTACACGGTGCTAGTGCGTGTCATTTACCGTTTGGATGGATGATTATATGATTGATTATTTGTGATCATTGGATGACTTGGCATGGTTTGTTTTTCGAGTCTCAATCTTATCAAACTTATGCCGCTAACGGTGAGATGCAAGCCCTAGTGAGAGTGTATGGTTGCCTAAGAGTGTCATCCCCGAGTCTATCTATAGTATGATGGTTACGGATTTGTACTTCATGAGCTCTTATCTTTAGATATTGAATTGCCTATTTATCCTTCTCGTATTTCACATATATATTTATATATGCATGCTTCTACTTTCGTATTACCGTTTAAGTATGTTTATTGTGATATGACTAGGAGAACCCGGAGTTACTCCCCACTGACTGTGGCGTTCATGATTTTCATGGATGAAAAGGTTGCTTGATTTGATGGCTTTTTGCTTGTGGTATTTTGGGTTCGGGTGTGAGCTAGCGGGCGTTGGCCTGGATGAATCACCTCTAGACGTTGTTTAGCTAGTTTGCTAATAACTTTGTTACTTGATAACTTTTTGAGAGACTACATCTCTTGTATTATTTTATACTTTGGTTTGTAATTATTGACATTCCTCGTACCTTTCTATTTGCATGTAAAAAGTTTTAAAAACATCGTATTTTCCGCTATATAAATGACATGCTTGTTATGTTTTATTTCCGCATTCGCGAGGGTTGTCACATAGCTAGAAAATGGCCTTGCAAGCTGAGTCTAGCGAAAAACAAGATTCAGATCTTGAGGATGAAACAGTGTTATTTGCTAAGGGTTTAAAGAAAAAATTCTTCAATCAAAAACAATCAAAAACACCTAACAATAACACTAACAAAACTTTTAAGAAATCAACTGAGTCAAAAAGGTGTCTCTTAAATCTTGGTTGCTTCAAGTGTGGGGATAATGAACATCTGATTCAAGATTACCCCACCTGGAAGAAAACTAAAGACAAAAATCAACGAGACAAAACTAAGAAGGAATTCAAGCAAGTCATGACGGCTTATTGCTAGGGAGATCTCGACACAGAAGTCGACGAGTCAGAGGAAGAAGAAGTTGCTAATCTATGTCTGAGCAATGTTAGTCTTGACCTATTTTCTGATAGAGACAACGAAAGTAATTGCTCAAGACCTGAGATGTGCCTTGTCGGTAATTCAGACTCAGATTCCGACGATGAAGAACATATAATAGTGAAAGATAATAATCAATGGTATCTCGATAGCGAGTGTTCGAGACACATGATTGGAAATACAAATCTTTTTCTTTCCCTAGAGCCCTTTGACGGTGGTAAAGTTACGTTTGGAGATAACAAGAAGGGAAAAATGATCGGTGTAGGTAAGATTGGTATATCTTCTTCACATGCTATTAATAATGTCTATCTGGTAAGTGGTCTTAAACATAATCTACCAAGTATCTCTCAACTATGCGACAAAGGCAACAAAGTCGTTTTTCACTCAAATGTTTGTCGTGTCATAGTTGAAGGTACTAGTAATGTCATTCTTGAGGGCTTACGTAGGACGAATGTGTATATGATTGATTTGAATACAGTCACTACAAATTCCCTTACGTGCATTAAAGCTACTATAGTGATTCCAGCTTGTGGCACAAGAGGTTTGCACGCATTAGTCCAACAATGGGGATTTAGTTGAGGGTTTACCCACAATCAAATTTGAACAAGAAAAAATGTGTGACTCATGTGCCCGATGCAAACAAGTTAGATCTTCATTGTAACCAAAACGCGTAGTAAGAACAATTCGTCCACTTCAGTTGGTACACATGGATTTGTGTGGACCTATGAAAATCAGAAGCCGTGGTGGATCAAGTTATGTGTTCGTCCTAGTCGACGACTACTTAAGGTATATATGGCCTATCTTTCTTTTACTAAAGATGAAACTTTCGATGAGTTTGTAGTATTAATGAATCTTGTCCAAAACAAATATGATAAAAAGTTAGTTTCTAGTCGTACTGATCATGGCACAGAATTTGATAATCAAGCCTTTATAGAATATTGTAGGGAGAATGGTGTAGGACATAACGTTTCTGCACCACGAACCCCATAACAAAATGGTGTCGTTGAACGTATGAATAGAACACTAGAGGACATGGCTCACACTATGCTTTTGTGTAGTGGCCTTCCTAAATCTTTTGGGCTGAAGCCATTACTACTGCATGCTATGTGCACAATAGAGCTATGATTAGACCGATTCTCAAAAAGACTCCGTATGAACTTTTAAGAGGGAGAAAACCCAATATAGCTCGTCTTATTTGCTTCGGTACTAAATGCTTTGTCCATAATAATGGAAAAAGTAACTTAATCAAGTTTGATCCATGAAGCGACGAACCTGTGTTTATTGCTTATTCTAATCATAGCAAAGCTTACAAAGTCTTTAATAAACGAACATTGCGCATAGAAGAATGTTTTAATGTTATGTTTGATGAAGATAATGTGCTTGAACAAGTTGAATAGAATGAAGCAGAAGACATGAATGATCCTGACTTTCGCCTTACAAGGGATGATTCACCAGCAATTGATGAAGAAGTTATTGAAGGAATCAATGATGAACTTGATAAATCCGCAAATGATCTTGCAAAGAGAGCTGAGACAATTGTTGATGATACTAATGTCTCCTCTCAAAACAAGGATAAGGAAACCAAAGTTATAGCTGGTGATGCTATAAATTTGGACCCAATTCAAGATAATGTAAGTAAAGTTGTACCAACTTCAGCTACAACCCCGGAGTCGAGCTCAGGGGGAACCAATCTTGTCTCTGAATCATTTGAAGGAAATGAAAGTTCATCAGATGATGATGAGTCGAAGAACTCCAAGAAATGGAAGTATATGAGTTCTCATCCTATGGAAAGTGTCCGAGGAAGTTTGAATAAGGGAATTCAAACAAGGCGAACGTTAAATAACTTCTGTTCATTCTACTCCTTTCTGTCTACTATAGAACCTACCAATATCAAAGAAGCACTTACAGAATCCGACTGGATTGTGGCAATTCAAGAAGAGCTTCAACAGTTCGAACGTAATAAAGTTTGGCATCTAGTGCCACGACCTAAATATCGAACTGTAATTGGTACTCGATGGGTATTCAGAAATAAATCGGACGATACAGAAGTTATAGTTTGCAATAAGGCTGGATTGGTCGTTCAAGGATATAATCAACAGGAAGGAATCGACTATGAAGAGACCTTTGCACCTGTAGCAAGACTTGAGGCTATTCGTCTACTTATCGCCTTCGCAGCTCATAAAGGAATGAATTTATACCAAATGGACGTTAAGACTGCATTTCTTAACGGTTATTTGGAAGAAGAGGTTTTTGTTGAACAACCTCCCAGATTTTTAAATAGAAAATTTCAAAACCATGTTTTTAAACTTGATAAAGCATTATATGGTTTGAAACAAGCTCCTAGGGTAAGGTACGACAGACTGTCTAAATTTCTATTACAAAACAATTTTAAAAGAGGATTTGTCAACAAAACCCTATTTCTAAAATCTGAGGGTTTTGATTTACTTGTTGCTCAAATTTATGTAGACAATATTATTTTTGGTTCTACTAACAATAAATTGAGCATGTATTTTTCAGATCTAATGACCTCATAATTTGAAATGAGCATGATGGGAGAATTAAAATTCTTCCTAGGATTGCAGATTCAACAAACAAAAGACGGTATAATATTCACCAACATAAATACGTCAATGAGCTAATCAGAAAGTTTGGTATGGAAAACGCTCATCCAATGGACACACCTATGGTAACTGACAAAACGTTAACCTTAGATGAACATGGTAAGTGTGTCTATGTGACTACATATCGAGGATGTTCTTTGGATCGAAATAGTACCTATGGATTTGCTACGTTTGTTGGACCATGCATTATTACTTGGGGCTCAAAGAAGCAAAATTCTGTTGCGTTGTCTACTGCTGAAGTCGAGTATATAGCTGTTGGACTGGTATGTTCTCATTTACTTTAGTTGAAGCAACAACTATGTGATTATGGTGTAAATGTTGGTTGTATGCCTATATTGTGTGATAATACGAGTGTTATTACTATCTCTAAGAACCCAGCTCAGCATCTCGTACTAACCATATAGACATTAGGCACCATTTCTTACGCGATCATGTAGAAAAGGGCAACATTAAACTAGAATTTTGTAGTACTGAAAATAAATGGGCTGACATTTTTATCAAAGGCGTTAGCTAGAAGACGTTTTGATATTTTGCGGTTGGAAATTGGTTTAATTTGTTGCAATTAATTTTGTTGTTTCTATTTTACGAATCTTCATGACTGTTTAGAAAGACAAGATTGTATGACTGTGTCCGTATATTCTATTGCTAGTATATTTGTGTTTAATATTATATATTTTACGTGAATATCTTGCATATTAAGTATTTTATGAATATTGAAATATGGACCACATATTTAGCAAAAACTCATCTCACTCACTTTCCATATTGACCAAAATTCTACCCATGTGATTGCACTTGACTGAAATTCCCAATAAGAAATATCCTAACATATCTTTTTATTTACCTAATCCTATCTTTACCAAATCTCTCATATATTTACCCTAGATTCCTTTCCTATCCTACTTAAATTCAAAAAAAGGAACAAGAGGGAAAAGGATGACACTTTCACGTGCAAACCCCACAAAAACAAAACCCAACACTCCACCTTTATATACATCACCATACATCATCACCCATCACCACCATCTTCAACCTCTCAAAAAAAAGGAAACAAAAACTCATCAATGGATTCCAAGACTACCAAGAACACGCCTAAAACACCCAAAACTAAGACCCAAAATCCGTGCATGTCACCAAATCTTGAAAATGCCTCTAACCCAAAATAGAAAACCCCTACCTCGACACAATCTAAGTTAGGCACGGTTCTTGAGGGATCCAAAAGACGTCGACTCAACTTAACTAAGAACAAGGTCACCCATGACCCTGAAAAACGTGAGAATGGCGTAATTACGGACGGTGTTAATCGGCCTCTATTTGGAGTTAGGGTCTTGGAAAAATAAAAAAAGCATGAATCAAAGTTATAAGTTATGGATTACTTATTTCGAATGGATTAGAAGCAATAGTTGATGACTATTGATGATTAACAAGTTGGAATAAGTGAGTTAGGAGAAAAAATGAGTGAAAATGAGAGAGAAAGGAAGAAGAAAGTCGCGAAATGAAGTGAAGAACATTAGTGCCAAAAATAGATTACATCATATAGTTGTGTTTCTGGCTTGCTACGTCCCCGATCGGCCTTGGCATCCCCAATCAGGGTTGACTATTTCTATGCAGTCAGACTTTTGCTTCGTGTGCTTGTTTTTTACTTTTTACTACGTCCCCTATCGGTTTTGTTGCACCCCATAGGGTTCGCAACTTTCACAAAAAATACTTTTGTCTCTGTTCAACTTTTCTCAACCTGTGGTTTTCATTTCATAATTCCGACCGACAAAATTTTATTTCTATCTAAAATGACAAAAATACCAAGTAAATAAATTTTTTACTCTATTACATCAAAAATGGAATTATTATAAACTGTAAATAGTCTTTCAAAATAATGTCTAAAAATCGCAACAAACATGGGTTGCCTTTCGGGAAGCGCATTTTATAGTCATGCTAGACTTTGATCATCTTCTTTAGCACTTTTGAGAAATGAGCTCCCTTGAATCTGAGCCTTTAGTTTCCTTGTCCTTGGTTGGTTTTTCCAATGTACCTCCTTAACTCATCTTAGTTCCTTTAATAAGACTCTTATCGACCCTAACAATGTTAGTTAATAAAAGTGGAGTTGTGACAGGAACCTTTGTTGGGTTGGATAACTCAGTATTGCCGATTGACATGCTTTAGAAGTGGTGCTACTACTGATATTGTTGTAAATAAGTTTTGAATCTCCTACCTCCAAAGTCATTGTTCCCTCTTCAACGTTTATAATAGCTCTTACGGAATATAAAAATGGCCTTCCCAGGCTGATAGATGAGTCTGACCCTCCAATTGAGAATAGAACATAAAAGTCTACCGAGATTATGTAATTACCGATCCGAACGGGTATATTTTCCACTATTCCTACCGGTCGTTTTAAAGAGGCATCCGCCAATGGGAAAGTGAAAGTTGTTTGTCTCAAGGCATTTGTGGGGGCCTTGAGATATGTCTCAAATTACAGAGCACTAATACTAGCACCAAGGTCACAAACACTCTTTTTATGAAAAATGAGCCAATAGTACAATAAATGGAAAAGCTACTTGTATCTTTTAATTTAAGTGATGAAATGGTCTCACCTTCATTGAAAAATCGGACAGATTTTATATGGTCTTGATAAGGTAAACTTTTGGAAGTGTTAGAACCGAGCTTGGCTTCAAGCCTTTCAATTGCAGCATTACTCTCCTTGAACTTCTCATGTAGTTGTGATATCATGTAATTTTGAGATTCAATTATCCCCTTAACCCTTATGTCAATATTTTTCGAACCATGATAAAAAATCTTTCTTTGTAGATGCCTTGTTGGAGATTCCTTGGCTATGGAATTCAAGGGGTAACTTGAACTTAGGCTTCACAACTTTTGCCTTCATTGGTGAGATGCTCTCACAAGCTACGATACCATCCTCATTCTCCCCATCTAGGTCACTATCGTCTAGATCATGTAATTCCCTTGCAACCGCCTCCATTCGGTCTTTTAGAACTCTTAAGTCATGATCCCATGATGAAGTTTCATGAGATAAGTGAAGTGTCATCCTATCCTTTCCTACCCCATCCTCATTGTGTTTTTCTTGAATGACATTAATAGTTAAAACTTGAGATTCTTTTCCCCTTGGTTGTGTTTGTATAGAAGTAGATAGGGTGAGTTGGGAAATTTTTATTTTTAGAGTGTTGATGTTGCTTTGGAGGGTGTTTGTTGTAGCAACGAATTTTGTGGTAAATCCAGTTTGGGCTCTTATCACTTGTACTAAGTTGGCCTCCATCCTAGCCATGGCTTGGCTAATGGGTGAACTGAGGTACGAGTTTGGGCGAAAGCCTTGTGGGTAGTACATACATGGGTTTTAAAATTGAGGAGTTGGGTTTGGGAATGTGTTGGGTTGTATAAGATTATTGACACATTTTTGAGAGACATGGCTTACCCCTCCACATAATTCACATGGGCGAGTTAGTGTGGGAAAGTTATAAGACGAGTTTGGGGATCCAAGAGTATGAGTTTCTCACTTTGTTTTTGGGGATCCAAGAGTATGAGAGTGGTTTTTGATTGTTTCATTTGTGGAGGTATATCTAAGACGGAAAGCAAGGACTAGACCCTCCCAATCAAAAGTTTCCATTGCCTCTTTGTCAAGGCGAGTAAACCACCACTTACCGTTCCCATCAAGTGAGAAGGGGAATAGTTTTTCTCTAATTTGATTTTGAGTGACTCCCGCTTGCTTAATGGTTTGTCATAATTCACAAAATTTTATGATATGGTGCTTTAGGTTTTCTGTAGGCCCCCCACTAAACTTGTGTTTTTCTATTAAAGTAAGGAAAGTTGCATGAACCTTTAGGTGGACTTTTGAAAGAGCGAAATTTTTTTATTTGTCCTTGTCCTCAGAATATATAATTTTAAGAGTACCTATACAAAATAAACATTTAGTTAATGGATGAAATAGTCCTCAAGTTTCAAGATGCTACTTACGGAAGAGTGAAGCTAGATTAAAATCGTCTTATTACGAAAAAAATCAAAAATGTGCTCCATGGCAACGACGCCAAAATTTTATGGGCTTATCGCTTACCCAAATCAAAGATAAATTTACCCTTGGAATGGGGTAATAACATATCAATGCATTAGGGAAGTAAGGGGTCAATCTCGGGGAGACGAGAGATAAATTGTAAAATATTATGGTTGATTTTTATCTAGCACGATTGATTGAGTTGGTTTGTCACTTTATTATAAAAGTACAACTAAATATTAAAGAAAGAACAATTAAACTATGGAGTAAAAATGAATTCAAATGCTAGAAATTAAATAAAAGGAAAGGATCTAGAGAATGAGATTTCAGATAAAATCTAATTATATCTAGTATTGTTAATCATGTTTCTAACAGTGCTCAAGTTACCCAAGTCTCACATGGTACACTCCTCTCGGATAATTACTGTCTGTATGACAAATCCTTGCGTTCTCTCGAATCATACTAGGTCGCTACACTACTATTACCAGCCCTACAATATATCCCGACTTTCGATCTTAGAATAGAAGACGCATACAAACAATTAATCATGGCCACTAATCAAAGTTTGTCATAGGGATTAGGCAAGGAATAAGAGATAATTTTACGGAATGTTTTAATCAAATTAACTATACTAGAATGCAATCAAATTCTTATGCTAACCCATACCTAGTATAAAAGTTGGCTATGCATTATTAATAAGAAAATTAAAAATACAACTAGTAGTTTCAAGACTACTAACATGGTAATATGTTTAGGTAATGGATTATAACGATAGTGATAATAACCATAATAAAAGTTGAAGATTAAAAAAATAAATTACAAGTTTTATAATCAAGGTGATAAGATCATAAGATGAGAACTTTATTTAGTCTAACTATAGTGATGAACATTAATAAAAAAAATGAAATAAAATTGGATAGTTGAAATTTACATAAAGTAAAACATAAGATAATTAGGAATTACCAAAGATGTTTAGGCAATGACAAAGTTAGATGAAAACAGTCGAAATCCTTACAAGAATAGCAAAAGCGAAATAAGATAATAAGAAACTAAGAACTACTTGCAAGAATAACTACACTACTCCCTACTCTATTTTCTAAGAAGAGAAGATGTTTTTGTATAAAATACTAGGATGATGAGATGATAACATTGGATGATGAAATGAGGTGCTAAGGCTCTTCTTTTATAGCTGCATAGGGCCGTCGTGCATTTCACTACTAAATGAACACGGGTTTGTGACGGAATAACCCGTCACAAACGAGGCCAAACCTACAGAAAAAGCGCTTTTGTGACGGAATTTCCGTCACAAAAATCTGTCACTCTAAATCGTCATAAAAAAAAGGCATTGACCGGACCTATCGCAAGCCCGATACAAAGATAAATTACCCAGACTAGGCTAATAACAAATTAATGTAATTAGGGAAGTAGGGGTCGATCCTCAGGGAGATGGTGTTTCCTATAGAATGAGAAATGTCTTGCAATTGGGTCTTATCTAACAAGCATCTGGGTTTTGGGGTTTTGAATTCTAAACTAATAAAAAGCATAAATGAAAACAAAGTAAAAGTAAATGAAAATAAAAACAATAAAGCAAGTGATAAATTAACAATGATGAAAGCGATCTAGGGAAGTAGGTTCACACATGTAGATTAACATATTGATGAGATTGAATTTAGAACATGCAAATAATTCATTGTGAGTTCGTAAGAATGATGTGTTCATTACAATCATAGATCAGATGGTCTAGCAGACTTTTAGGCAATTTACTAGGACTTAATCTACCATGCCATGCTTTGTCTATTCAATTCACGTATCTCTGTGACACCCTCAAATTTGCGGAAAGATAAACAAGTAATTTAAATAAATAAAAGATGAGAATACATTTTTAATAGGTTCACTTTAGTAAAAATCGGTAAATTTTAAAACCGGAACCTACCATTAAATATATTCATAATAACTAAGGTGTCTTAAAGAAAAAGGTTCATAACAAAAAGGAAATAATATTATACATAAGAAGTATCCAAAACGGGAGACATATCTCCCGTATAAATACGGAAATAAAAGAGTGTATAATATAATACAATCCTAAGAACCGAATATAGGTCCAAGGTAATACTTCACTCGCTAGCTCGTCAATGTACCCAAGTATGCATCACAAACCTGCCAACCGCATTAAATATAAACACGGAAGCCACAGTCAGTGGGGAGTAACTCCGAGTTCTCCCAGCCACGAAATGTCGAGTTTAATTAAACATGAATAACATAAAGAGATGTATATGGAAAATACAAAACTTAACATATATGATATGCTTTTCATGTTATGAAACAAATAACTAACATATAACCTAGCATATGAAAGCTATCATGTGAATCCGTTAACAACCTATAACACGAGGTAGGGAAGCTGGTATGCTAGCTCAGAGGTTATCTTTAAAACATGGCCATGATACACTGAACCCTAATCATACAAAAATATCATGTGAATCAGTTAACAACCGGTAATCCAAACTCTATCAACCTTAGCCGGCTTACATCTCACCTTCTAAGATTCATAGAATCATCAAACATGAAAGACCAATACGTCTAGAAACAGGCATAAGTTCTTAGCACCGTCAATAGTCGACTTCTGTAACTCGAGGCTAAACCACAAGGTAGGAAAACATCATAGTCCTAGACTGATCAGACCTAGCGACAACAGCTATTCCATTCCCCGTCCCATGACCAAAAGTACATGAGAATCTCTACTAGGCGACCCCCTAAGCAGAGTTGGCTAGTACTTAAGCTGGCTCCATTCCCAAAGTGGAAGCAATTAGGCAGCCATGCTCCAGCTTGGAGATAAACCCCCCAGGCCGGAACACAAAAGCTATCAAGTAGTGAACTATATACTCGTTAAAGATAGTAAGGCCTATCCATGTCATGGTCCAAGATACTCATTTAGAAATAGAATGGTCAAGACGCCATATACTCATAATTCTCTATGGGTACTTAGTCAACACGACATATATCATACAATCAAACAGTCACGGGAAAAACTTCCTATCATGTGACTAATTGCATATAAATCATATTCAAATATCATATCGCCTCATATCTACTAAGGCTCATTCATTCATTAAATAAACCTTACTTGAAGACAAATCCCCGACCCGAGTCCCGCGACGGGTCATCAGTTAAAACGGGGCTGACTAAATCTTAGTTTGACCAAACCCGTTTGGTCAAACCGGCTAGAAACAGAGTCTTTACCATTTAGACTTGAACATAAAATCATCATATTCATTTCATGCTATTTTATTCCAACGTCTAACATGTGAATTATTAAATCTTACGAAACCCGCTTGACTCAAAGGATATCCTATTAAACTACAATCTCATATTATAATTTCTAACATGTGAGAAATAATAATATTATGAAAACCTTTTAATTAAATAATTTACTTATTTAAAATTTCCCACTTGCTAAATATTACAAAACACGATAAAATAACAATAAACTCAAAAACCGTCACAAGTCCAAAGAGAGGACTCACGGCCTGTTTTGGGCTGAGAATAAACCGGGCATGGACTGGGCCCACGGGCCTGGTTTGGGCTGTTTTGGTCGACTTTTCTAAAAACCGTTTCTTAATATTTCCCGCATGCTTAACATATTTAAAACCCGTTCAAAACAACAACAAAACAACTCAAGTATTCGACACAAAACACAAAGACCAAAACGGG
>JAIUZE010021308.1:0-25082 GCA_022085475.1 Heliosperma pusillum | reverse complement strand
ATTATTATTATTATTATTATTATTATTATTATTATTATTATTATTATTATTATTATTATTATTATTATTATTATTATTATTATGTATTATTATTATTATTATTATTATGTATTACTATATTATTATTAGGCCTATTATTATTATGTATTATATTTATTATTATTATTATTATTTATTTTATTATATTATACTTATTGTATACATTACTAATTTTATTATATTAATTATTATTATCATATTATTATTGATAATTTATCATTTATTCCCTCCTATTCATAATAACCTTTTCTCTTTCCTTTTTTCATTTATTCACAATATCTTCCCTATTTCCTTATTTAATAAACATTTATACTTATTTTAATCACATCACCCTCGCAACAATAATCATATTTTATCTTATTTTAATAACTTCACCCCATAACAATACTTATTATATTAAGATAATATTTTTTTATAAAAATACTTATTATTATATTTTTTATATATCTTTGGGTTATTATTAATATTATTACTAATGATTAATATTATTATTATTATTATTGTTATTATTATTATTATTATTATTATTATTATTATTATTATTATTATTATTATTATTATTATTATTATTATTATATTATACTTATCATATTTATCGTTTAGTTACTATTATTTATATATTTATTTCTATATTATATTATTGTTAATAATTTTTTCATTTATATTAATATTTTTTTATTATTATTATATTACTTCGTACTATTTTATTTTTTATATATCTTATTAGATTATTATTATTATATTATATTAAGATAATAATATTATTATTATTATTACTAATGATTAATATTATTATAATATTTATTGTTATTATATTATTATTTATTATTATCTTTTTTTTTATTATCTCAATTTTTGTAAGTTAAATTAAGTTCAGTTCAGCTCCATTAAGTTTAGTTCAACTCAGCTCCATTAAGTTCAGTTTAGTTCAGTTCAGCTCTATTAAGTTCAGTTCAGACAATTACATTCCAACAGAACAGAGTTTAACTCCCTCCGTCTCAGTCTATAGTTTATACTTACTTTATTTTCATTTCCTAAATAAAGTAAGTATGCGTAAATATGTATAGAATATATTCTTACCTTGTATAGTTAAATTAGTGATATGGAAATCTTTTCGGAGGATTACATTCAACATGGTATTAGACTAGGGTTTACTTCTAAAAAAATTTCTTATCTTCGATCCTGCCTCCTTCTTTTGCCGTCGCGTGCCTTGTCCTCAGCTACCATGACCGACAAAGATGATGGATCCCCCACCAAACTTCACCCTGTATATGTCGTATCCAACTTTCAACACATGATATGAGTTCTTGACGGTTTCAAAATTCCTTATTCGTACATGTTTATTAAGTAATAGTTGCCTGAGTTAGTACTCAAATAAACAATCAAGAAACAATGTTTATTAAGCAATAGTTTAAATAATGATAACATTATTTTAAAAGAAATGACGAAACATTGTCTTAAACAAAGTACTCAAACCAACATAATAAAAGTGATAGTCTAATCATTCTAAACAATTGCGGAAGCTAAGATACATCGGCAGCGTCATCCCATCCACTTCCCAAGCGCTCAAATGGAATATCTGCTAAACTCATGCTTACCATTCCCCAATAGATCACAGCAGTTTTTGAAAACAATAACGGGGTCAATACCACCATATATCAATCAATGTATAAACAATCAAACACACAATAATCATCACAATAATCATCACGAGATAGAAAAAAAGACAGGGAAGCCCAGCTTAAATTACTTATTTTTCGAGATGGGAGAACTGCGAGGAGCCAACCCTAGTACGAGAGGACTGGGTTGGGCCAACCCATATTTAATTTAGGATTTGAGGATCGTACTTTGATTCCAGATTGGGCATAAGGACAGCAGTCTGCCTCTGCCTGGTGGACGAAGCAAGTTCACTTCTCTCCTGCCCGAGCACGCTTGCTAGTGAACGAATCACCCTTGCCGGCGTCAGAATTCAGAAATGACGCCGTTCCACCTACGATACCAAACCGCATCACTGGACATCAACACCCCCGCTCGTCGTAGCGGGAGAGCCATGAGAGGCGAACTCGGGTTATGGTACCGTCTCCCGACAAACCACCAATATGTAACCAATAACCAATCACAATCACAAGTAGCATCATCATCAATCATCATCAACATCAAAGTAACCAACATTAACATCAACAACATCAATAAATATACAAAGGTACTGAGTAGGGAAACCCTACCTCTAAGCAAATCTCTCAATATGCAAGCACAATCAGAAATCCTCCTCTACAAATCCTTCCCCTAATAACAAATAGTAATCTAATTCAATAATCAATCTTATCCCGTCCCCTAAAAGATTTTAGGGTTTCAAAGACTACCCAACAATACCCAAATAAACACAAAGTAAAGATACTTACAACAAGATCAAAGCAAAGAATGATTCCGACGAACTAGCAATGAAAATCCAAGCTTGTGATGATTCAAGATAATTAAGAGAGGTTTTGAGAGAGTTACAGTGAGTTTAGGGTTTACTAATGGATGATTAGCCGACGGAATTTCATTTATACCTCTTAATTATCTTAAATTAAAACGGCCCGATAAAATCTTAAAGACCGGTGAACTCGGTCAAGTGCAAGAAACACTCGATCAAGTACACCGCACTCGGTTGAGTGCACACTACACTCGGTCGAGTGCCACCCACGCATGATTCTGCATAAGCGACAAACTCGACTAATCGACCGAATGGACCTTACTCGGCCGAGTACAGACGCCACTCAGTCGAGTGCCACCTACTTGACCGAGTACTGGAGAATCAGAATACAGAGTATTACAGTCTTCCCTTCTTAAGAACGAACTTCGTCCTCGAAGTTCACAGCCCATACTCCTACAACAACAACCACATAAGACAATAATATACGACCTCTTGTTGGAGTCAAGTGATCCACATTAATCGGTAACGATTGGCGTACTAGAGTTTGACGTTACTGTCGTATGACGGTGGTGATCAGTTGATCCCTTAAGGTCACACCGAAAGGACAATTCCCTAATCATGAAAGTTAATTAATTGTATAACGATACAGATTAATTAATCCCTTAAATAGAACAAGTTTATACTATAAATGAGAATTATATCTTATTGTAATATGATTAAATAAGATTCAGTTTAGTAATTTAATTGTTATATTAATAAGAATGCTTAATGTTTATGAAACATTTGAGATAAGCATAATTGGTTGATTATGATTACAATTAACTGTATATTATATTAACTAAATATGAGATGACCCATTTTATATACATGTGATTATAAATTATTACTTAAAATGTTAAGTTTAATTCATTTGTGATGAAATTGTATTTAAATTAGTTAAATGTACATTTATAAGCTAAGTTACATGTTACATGTCACATGTCACATGTCACATATGTGACAAATGCTAAAATCACAAAATAAAATTTGACACCCATGTTAACATGGGTGCACCGGTTTTATAAGGGGTTGGATAGGGTTTAGGCTTTAAATTTTGTTCTAATCAAGATTAGGCAAAATGATTACTAGCCTAAAAACCTATAGCCCATCCTAATGTCTTGTTAAGACAAAAAGCAAAAAGCACACCACCCTTCCCCATGGTGGTGCCGGTTTTGGTGCTTGAAATAAGAGGATGTTTTCCTCTTATTCAATCACTTAATTATCATCTCATATTATCATCTCCACTTCTCACTAGTATTCAAATACTAAGAAACTTAAGAAGTTTCATAGAACTTATGTTCTAGGATTAACACTACATTACTAGAACAATATATGAGTTGCCCTTAAATATATATATATATATATATATAATATATATATATATATAGGTTCAGGATCCGGTGAGAACCACTAACATAATGAGAACCGTGAGAACTCTCACTAATCTCCACCAAATCTTGTTTCGAAAGTTTGTATGGATCATTTATAATAAGTTTAGTTTATTCAATCAAAATATTTGCAGTGAGTAAACAGAATTTATTGATTTTATTAAAAAAAAAATGGACTTAAAGTACATAAACTCAATTAGGTAAACTAAAACTACTATAAATACATGAAAATGAGCACTAGGTGCATGAAAATTGTTACATGCATGAAAACAATTACTAGGTGCATGAAAATAACTAGCTTTAGATGCATGAAAATGAGTACTAGGTGCATGAAAATTGTTAGATACATGAAACTGACTACTACGTGCATTAAAAAGTGTAAAATCTGTTTCGACTCGATTTCCGCCAGTAGCTTATAAATTTTCGGCCAAGAAATACGTTATCTAGCCATAATATTCTACGCCGAATCCAAATATTTCGTTAGTTTTAAACAATAAATTTTCTAAGGCGGAGTTCTCACGGTTTTATATATAATTGTCAACAAGTAAAATTCTGTTGGACCGTGTCCGTATACGTTTTTTGTTTTGATGATGACAAAAGTGTTATAATTATTATATAGTTTGCACGTAATTTTTTGTTAAGTCTATAGATTAACAAGGTTACAAATTGCAAAAGTGAAGATTTGGAAATGCGATTTGAGTTCGTGATCAAGATAATGAAAGGAACTTACGACTGAAGAGTTGTCAAGGAAGATTAGTCATTAGTTAAGTTAGTCTCTCATTTACGATATTTAATCATTGTTTTGAGTCTGTCTCAAGTTATAGTTGTAACTATAACTTGATACACTCATAGTCTAGGTTATAGTCGATTATACTATAACTTGGGGTGACTACGTAACACGACATTTTCGGGAGAGAATTTATTTTATATTTTTACAAATATTAACTTTGATATTATAAACTAAAATATGATTTGTTTTTAAATAATAAAAACATTTTCTATTTTGAGTCAAAGTTATATTTTTATATATGAGATAAGTTACCCATATCCTATAAGGTAATTTTAATGTGTAACAACTTATTAGTTGTGACAATATGTGATTAACTGGGATAAGTATCTTAGTTTATATATAATTAGATTTAATAATTATTGTTTATCCAAAGTAACCATCAACTTTAAATAAATCCAATATTTCTTGTAACGTCTTATGTGATTTGACAATATGACAAGTTGAGTTGAACACATATTCTAGTGGGTTGAACTCTAATGCATGAGTCCTACACTTGCAAGCTGACTTTTTGTCAAAATCTTCTAATTGTATTTGATGAAGAAAACGTGTAACTAGAATTTGAGTTTGAGTATGAAACTTCAATCTACACGCATGATATCATACAACTTGGAGTAAATCCCAAACTCTTACTAATCCTATACTATAAATAGAAGGTTTGTTCTACATTAAAAACTAACTTTCCAAAACATATAATTTGTGAGCATAATTTTGTCAATGTTTTAAAAGAGCTTTTATTGCAAAATCTATTTTCTTATTAAAAAGTCGTGTTACGCAAGTCAACAATTGTTTAAGTATACTTCGGAGAATAGTGGTCATAGATTTGTCTCTTATTCGTTCAATTGTGTGAACAAATTTTGAGATATTCTTATTACTTTCTTTGTAACGAGAGTAAGTCGAGTGTTTAGCGATACTCATTATTACAATTATAGTTAGTTGTAAAAGGGGTTGATTATTTTGTAATCCGGGGAGAGCTACTAAAATAATTAAACGAGAATAGTGGACATAGGCTTCGGGGTGTGAAGCAGAACCACTTCAAAAATTGAGTATTTCCAAGGGATCCATAGACTCTTCAATTGGTATTAGAGACTCGTGCTCTTGATTGCCTGACATCAAAAGAGACCGATCTGTCTTTATTATTGTTAAGTCTTTTATTTTCATTTATTTTTCAAAAATATTTTATTTTCTATAATTTCCAAATATATTAAGTGTCCCGTCTTTGATGGGAAAAATTATGGACTTTGAAAAATATGATGAGTCATTACATTAAGGGTCATGATTGGGAATGCTGGAAAATTATTCAAAAAGGTCCTATAAAAATTTAGTATCTTCCGCTGAAGACATCACCCATGAAAAGAACGAGGATAACTATACCGAGGCTGAGTACAAGAAAGCTGAGAAAAATTCAATAGCTATGAGTCTTTTGCAAAATAACATAACTCACACTGAATTTGATCGCTTTTCTTCACGTACGACTGCCAAGGAATATGGGATAGTGATAACATCAAATTGAGTCGTGTCATTTAGGGTAAATTAGTTACTTATTAATGTTAATTTATGGGTCTTTAGTACTCCTTTTGTATTAAGTACTTCTCTTAGTCTTTTGTTGTAATTTCATTTAATTAGATTATTTTGGAAGGTGATTGATGTTAAGCATTGAAATATATGCCAATAAGGTGCACATTTGTGAGGTTTTGGTTGTTGTGTGTTATTTTGGAAGCATTGGCATGCAAAAACACGACCAAAAATGAAGATTTGAAGTATCGATTTTCCAAGGGTCAACTTCAAACGGGTATATCTTGCGTTCTAGAGCTCAAATCGATGTAAGGCCAGGTGGAGATGATAGCTTATCCTCTTAGCTTTCCAACGGTAGGTCGCACGCCCCAAATGACCAAGAAACGAGAGAGATATGGCTCTCGCAAAAACAGGCTGAAACGCTGACCGCGCCACACAACGCTGCCGGCGTCCTGTGACGCCGTCAGCGTCCACGGCGCTGCCAGCGTCCGACACTGCTGGTACGCGACTATTTTTCCGCTTTCTTGTTCTTTGATGTCCATTTCTCAAGGCCCCTAGTTTTCCGAGAGGCAAGGGTATAAAAGAGCAACAAAAGAAGAGAGAGAGGGGAAGAACACAACACATACTCTCATATCATAATTGAAACTCATTTTGGTTCTTCATTTTGGCTTGTAATTTTAGTTGAACTTCATTATTTTGGGTTGTAACTCTTGGATTATGGGTAGCTAATCTTCCATTTCTTAGTGTAATTGGAACAAGTTTTCATCTTTTAGCATTGTGAGACTCTTGAACCTCTTCTTCTTTAGTTAATATCATTTTCTCATGTTTATTTTCCATTGTTGAATGAATTATTTTTGAAACTAACCATCTTAGTAATTGTTTGTTTAATTATTGCTTTGTCTAGATAAATTTGGTTAATTTGTCTTGATATTGTTGAAGCAACCTTGAAAGATTGCAACTTTGGTTTAAAAGTTGGAATCTTTTGAATGGAATTTGGTTTATTGTGTGATTAGAACATGGTTTAATGTTTTATTACATGATTCTAGCTTGTTTCTTTGGTTTTGTTCTTAAAGCTTGCATCTTTGATTTGGGCTCATGTTTTAATGAGTGTAAATTGGGTTGTAAAGGGTCAATTTTGGTTGGTTTAATCCTTGTTGGTTAATTTCTTATAAACTTGTATTAGATAACTAGATACGAGAGAAAAGGAAGAGTCTTTACTTTGCTAATTGTTGGGAACTTGAGAAAATTGCACTAAGTTAATTTCTCCATATTTGAATATTTGAATCTTTAGTTTTTGTTGGTTATTTTAGACTTGTTAATGAATTTCTCCAATCAAACTTTCTTCTTATATGTTAATCTACATGTTTTCTCACTGTGAATATCATTGTTTGTGATTATTAGCAATTAGTGTCTTAATTAGTAATTAGTACCTTAATTAGTGTTTAGTTTCTTAATTAGTGTCTTAGCTAATTGTTTAGAGTCTAGATTTAGCTTAATTTCGCCTTCTCTTGGGTTCGACCCTATTCTTACCATTTACTACCTTTATTTAAGATAGTTTGTGTTTGTTTAGGAGATATAAATTGTTATTTGATCGTAGCTAATTAGCGGATTTAACGACACGTGAAATTAAGCTCGTCAGATAGTCTTGAACTAGCCTATGAAGGTACATCTCTTGTGAAAAAGCACAGAGTAGACTTGCTTATTCAATAATATGAATTGTTCTCTATGGAGGAGATGAAAGCATAAATAACATGTCTGCTCGCTTTTCCAATATTACCAATCAACTTAGAAATCTTGGTAAAAAAATTGAGTCCGAGGATATTGTCGGAAAAATCTTGAGGAGCTTAACTAAAAGGTGGCAACCCAATGTTACTGCAATTGAAGAAGCTAAAGATCTATTCTCACTCTCTTATCAGGAATTGCTTGGCTCACTTATGGCGCACGAACTTACTCTTAATAAGCGTGCAAGTGAATCAAGTAAAGGTAAAGGGATAGTTCTAAAAGCTACATCAAGCGATGATGATTCTGACGTTGAGGATGATACGATTACTTTTGCTATTCGTTTTGAAGATTCTATTTTTAAGAAGAGGCAAGAGCAATCAAAAGTTGACAAAAAACCTAGTGGTTCAAATGTATTTTCATCGAACAAAGGTTGTTTCAATGTGGTGATATTGATCACATGATCAAAGATTGTCCCACATGGAAAAAATAGAATGTAAAGCTAAAAGAGAGAAGACCAAGAAAGAGTATAAACAAGTTATGCTAGCATCCCTCTAGGAGAACTGGATTCAGAAGATGATGAATATTCTGATGATAATGATGGTACTCGAAGAAGGAGTGAAGTGTTTCTTATGAGAAATTCTAATCATTCCGTTTTTGAAGATGAAGACGATGATGTTAGTTTTATTCGTCTTAAGAAGCAGGTCAAGAAATTGTCATAAAATTCACCCATTGAATATTTTGAGAAGACTCTTGATCAATGCGATGAACTGAATCTTGAATTATTTGATTTTAAAGCACAAATTCTTGATATGGCTGAAGAAAATAAAGTTTTAAAAACTAAAGTTAAGAAAAATGAGTTCTAAGGTTACATCTGTTTCAGCTATAACTTTAAAATCAATTAAGTCTCAAAAATCTATTTTGGAGTATGAGGTTATAGCTCAAACAGCTATAACTTCGGAACTAAAAGAGAAAAATGATTTTCTAGAACTAAGGTTATAGCTAATGAAGCTATAACTTCAGATCTAAAAAGAAGAAACGATTTTCTAAAATCTAAGGTTATTGCTCACGAAGCTGTAACTTCAGTATTAAAGGAAGAAAACGATTCTGTTACTCAGCAATTGAAAAATTTGAATTCTAAATTAATTGATATCAAGAAAAAAACACTATATGGAAGTCACTCTACTAAATCAAAGATTTCTCGATTTTCGCAAAAAACATTTAGAGAGTGATGTTCCTAAAGACTCAGAGACTGACCATAAAGAATGTCAAAAAGAAATTGAATCTCTAAAAGATTTACTTAGACATACTACAAAGGTGTATGACAAATGGGAAGGTAGAACTAAAGTTCTTAATTTCCTAGCTGAGCAATCGGATAATAACATGAAAAAGGGATTAGGACATGAGTGCTATGGTCGTAGAGACCATGATAAATGCAAAAATATTTCTTCTGATCGTGATTTTAGGAAGAGGAAATATGTGGATTTACCAAGGTATTTAATATGTGCTTACTGTGGTAAATCTGGCCATATCCTAAATTCATGTGTCAAGCGACAAGTTGATCTAATGAAGGGATTAAATTTGCCAAAGAGTCGATCTCTAATGAAGAAGAAATGGAAGAAGAGAAGGAACATGTAGAGGTTAGAGGTAATGCGTTTAGATGGAATTATGACGGTGGATTTTCACATCCAATAAATCGTGATTATAAAAGGAAAACTCATGCTACTACTTCCAATGCTAAATCTAACCATCCTACCCGACCTAGTCCTAAACAAGTGAAACCTAGATACACTAACACTAGTCGATCTAGTTTACTCATTAAAAAGAAAATTGTGAGGTAGGTTTGGGTTCGTAAAGGAAATATTTCGTGTTACTAACAAGAAAGGATCCAGCTTAGCTTGGGTACCAAAAATTCAAAATTAAATTGTTTGCAGGCTAAAGTGAGAGGGAGCAATTACTATTCATGAATAATTTTTATTGCTAGTATGCTCCTTTCATAACCCTCTCATAAAGCCTACCAAAGAGGAGCGTGTTGTATGACTTAGACAACATTGGCGTTATAGCAGAAGCTACTATAACCCCAAAGCTTGAACTCAGGGGGAACAAAAGATGATTTTCTGCAAGCTCAATTAATTGAGACTATTTACGATGCTCACGCTATTTAGGTATGTGCTCTCATTATAAGAATTTAATTTTTTTTTTTGTGTGTGTTGACAAAATACATTAACAATTCTTTCAAATACCTATACCTTGAACCATACCTTTTTTTTCAAAAATCAAAATCAGACATTAACTTCTTACGAGACCATGTGAAAAAAGGGGGAATATAAAGCTTGAGTTTTGTATTACTGAGAAGCAATGGGGCTGATAATGTGACAAAGTTGTTAGTTAGAGAACGTTTTGAGACGTTACGATTGGAAATTGGTTTAATTGGTGGCATCTAAAACCGTCAAAAATATTTATTTTCCTTACATGACTGACTAGTTTTAGACGAGGTTGTATGACTGTGTCCGTATATTCCACTGCTACGTATAAACGGTATAATTTATGAAAAAGTGCGTATTATATTGTGAGATTAATTTATATGTTAATTGCTTTGCATAAATTAATTTCATTATTATGTCATGATCAATATTTACCGGCCCATTCATTTACTATTCCACTCAAATTCACAATATTACTTTCGTTCTTTACAAATATTTGCCAGCCACTTATTTCCTATTCCTAAAGCAATACGTCACTTTACTTTTTCAATCCTACCCAATATTCATCGGGTCCAAATTTCCCTTCATCATAAAAACCAAACACAACACATTCTTCACCTAAAATGCAAACTTCCACCTTCACATTGTGTTACCATGAATCCCTCGCTCCAAGCATACCCGTCAATCCACCGTTCTAAAGTCCGAACCAAATCAAATTCAAATTGGTCCGAATCTTCCTTTTCTCGTCCTATATCAATGGTTGTTAGATTTAATCTGACTAAAGGCCAATAACTTCATAGTAAATTACTCGGTAAATACTAGATGGGGAAACGTACCTTATTACATGACGAAAGGTTGGGATGAACCACCTGAAGGGACGGTCTTCGGATTAGGTCTTCTAGTAGACACACATACCATAGGGATCTCTCTACTGATAAGAGGCGAGTAGATTAGGTTATTATGTGCTACCAGGGACCATAACCCAGGTGACTTTATATAGTCTCCTTAATCTAATCCGCGCATCATGCATTAGAAAACCTAATGGGTATCTACACTAGTAGAAAGTCTGACCCATACTTTTTAAGACGTATAATAATAAGCCCATATCTTATACACCGTAGTGGATCACTTTATATTTGGGCGTAACTTAATAGATAGCGTACAAATACAATTATAACTGTATTAATAATTATAACTGTATTAACAAATATTTTCACATACAACTTATTTTTTGTTATTTTTAATTAAACCGTGTCAAAAATCGTATACCCGGTTTTGATTTTCCCCGACTCGGACCCGATACGGTTTTTAAAAAGCCGTATCGTATACCCGGAAATTCGTATCGTGTACCCGGAAATCCGTGTAATTAAAACCGTATATCGTATCGTATCCGTATAATAAAATTGTATCGTATATTTTTGCTCAGCCCTAATATAAGCATCAAGGATACACCTAGGGGTGTTCAAAACCGGTTCGGTTAACCGAACCGGTTAGAAATGCCGGTTAACCGCTCAACCGGTTCACTAAAAAACCGAACCGAAACCGAACCGAATTTAACCGGTTAATTTCGGTTCGGTTAACCGATTTGAACGGTTCGGTTAGCCGGTTAACCGAACCGACTTAAATTTTTTTTAGACTTTTTTTCATACGCTGAAACAATTGATGTAACACTACAATTTTCAAATGCTTGCATAAACAAATGTCCAAAGCATAATAAATGTCTTAATTAGTAATAATACATCACAAAATATTGTCTAAAATAAACAAAAGTCCAAGTTTTCAAATTACAAATAATAAAAAGTCCAAATTACACTTCAATACTCCATTAGGCATTAGTCCCTTGTTTCTTCCATAACTCCAAATTGCAAATCTTCATCATCAATGGATACCACCAAGGACTCATCAATCACGACTTCGGGTTGGTTGACCGTTATTTCTTCCAAATCTATAGTTAACAAGGAAACACAAAAGTATGAAAATGTATGTATCAAAATTGTATTATATTAAAAATAAAGAATGATAACAACAAAAATATGTAAAAGAATTACTTACTCTCTTCAATAGCCTCCAAGTCCGCTAAACGTTCCTCTAATATAAGAGGATCTTGAGACTTACGAATCCAATCTTGACAACAAATCAAAGCTTCAACAATCCTTGGAGTTAAAGAGGTTCTAAAAGAATCTAAGACCCTACCTCCGGTACTAAAGGCGGATTCGGAAGCAACGGTTGATATTGGCATAGCAAGTACATCTTTTGCTAACTTAGCAAGAGTAGGATATCTTCTTATTGAGCTATCTTTCCACCAACCCAACAAATCAAACTTACCATCATGTTGCTCCAAGGTATCACTTAAATACTTATCTAGCTCGGTTTTCCTCTCCGAAACAAGTGAGGGTTGATCCCTCCTATACCTATCCATGAGAAGTTGTTGTCCATCTAGTTTCATTCCACCTTCTTTTTCACGACTCATGGAAAGTGGAGAACTAAATGTAGAACTAGAATTATCATTTCCCCTTGATGAAAGGGAAGAGGATGTGTCATAAGCTTCAAACAATGACTTGAGATCTTTCTTTAATGTCACAATTAACACATTAGCACTATCTTCATCAAAGGTATCTTTGATTGTCCACTCCACAAAATTCCATTTATATCTTGGATCAAGTATAATGGCAATGTATAATAAAATGTTCATATTTTCAACATTCCCCCAATACTTGTCATATTTTTCTTTCATCTTAAAAGCTATATTTCTTATATGTTCATTCTCATACTCACAATGAGAAGAAATAAGACTCCCAACACCAACAATATGAGGTACAAAAAAATTGCTAGTGACACGAAGGCTACCGGAAACTTTTAAAGTGGCATCATAAAATATTTCAAGGAAGGGTAAGAAAGTCTCTACTGCATTCCAATCACTATCATTTGGCACACCATGTTGTTTATTCAAATGCCTTGTATAAGCACCACCTTTGCTACTCAAATTAGCAAAAGCCTCTTTGAATTTCAAAGCACTTTGTAACATCAAAAAGGTGGAATTCCATCGAGTTTCAACATCCAAGGACACAAGACCCTTACATTTTATGTTAACTTCTTTTATGCTATCTTTGAAACATTTGGCTCAAGCGGGTGAAGACCTAACAAATCTCACAGCAGCACGAACTTTTAAAATGGAAGTATGAAGATCTTTAAGACCATCTTTAACAATTAAGTTCAAAATATGTGCCGCACACCTCATATGCATGTACTTTCCATCCAACACACTTCCTTTCCAAAAGTTTACTCTTCTTTTCAAATATTGAACCGCCACATCATTTGCACTAGCATTGTCTACCGTACATGTCAAGATTCTTTTCAAATTCCATTCAAGAAGACATTGTTCAATAGTCCTACCAAGAATTTCACCAGAATGACCAGCAACTTGACAAAAATTGATGATTCGTTTATGCAAAGACCAACTATCATCTATAAAGTGAGCTGTTAAGCACATGTAACTCAAGTTTTGACCAGAAGTCCAAGTATCAGTGGTAAGACACACCCTAGAAGTTAGTTTGCCAAAAAACTCTTTCAATTTCACCCTCTCATCAATATAAAGACCATAGCAATCTCTTGTCACAGTAGCACGGGAAGGAGGAATAAACTCTGGTTGTAATGCTTTACACAAGCGACGAAAACCCTCACCCTCAACATGAGCAAAAGGCAATTCATCAATAATAAGCATAGCCGCACACTCTTTTCTACTAAAGTTTTGATCATGTTGCCACAACCTCGGTACACTAACAACCTCAGTAGTGCCATCTTCGTTTATAATTGTTTGACTCTCAAAATCGATCAATTTTTGTTTTTTATCAAGATTGGCAGGATACAATTTGCATCTTTCTAAGTGATTTTTCAAGGCACTTGTGCCATTACCCGACACATATTTTATAAGACGCTTACAATAGTTACATTGCTTTTTATCTTTTATTTTAGATTTCACAAAATGCGCATGGTATTTAGATCGTTTACCATTATCAGTATCACTTACATCGGCTTTCTCTTTCCCGTGTCTCTTTCTTTTCCGCTGAGAACTCTCTACTACAACCACCGACTCACTTTCTTCACTTTCTGCACTTTCTTCACTTTGAATATTATCGTTCATGAAACTCTCCATAGCACACCTGAGTTTAAGACGAAGATTAAAATTCATTACTAGATGAACATTATATATGTATATGCCACATTAAAAGATTAAAAACTATGCTGATAAAAGAGGTTGACAAATTCCGAGACCGTCTCAAATTCTCAGACCGTTACCATTAAAAACTATGCTGATAAAAAATTAAAAACTATGCTGATAAAAGATTAAAAACATTATATATGTGTAAGACGGTCTCAGAAATTCTGAGACCGTCGCATTCTAGAATTTATGAAAAAAAAAATTAATCATACAAACCTGTAACAAATTAATTAAACAAAACCTGTAAGGCTGTAACAAATTAATTAAACAAAAAATTAATCATACAAATTAATTAAGCAATCAAAATTCCATCTCAGCCATTGATAATGTAATTTGTAGTAAATTAATTTTATATGAGATTTAAATTAGCCTTTAGACAATTAGACAATTAAAAAGAGAAGGAAGATGAGACAAAGAGTACCTGAGGGAAGAGACGGATTTGGACGACGCACGACGACGCAAGGCAAGACAGAGAATGAAGAGAAGGACGACGACGCAAGGCAAGGCAAGACAGACGACTTTCGGCCTACGACGCACGACGCACGACGGAGTGAATGAAGAGAAGGAAAACAGGAAGATTGTGAGAAGGCACGACGCACGACTTTCGTGTCTTTGACGGACGAACAGGAAGATTGTGAGGGAGGGAGGCGGAGTGCCGGAGTATTGTTAGGGTTGAATGAACAGGAAGATTGTGAGAAGGAATGAAGGTTTGTGACTTTGTGAGGGAGGGAGGCGGGTGAAGCCGTGAGGGAAGAAAATGAATGAATGACTTACTGAATGAATTGTTAGGGTTTCTTTGAATTTGATTTAATTTTTTTTTTTTTTTTTTTTTTCTTATAAATTCCGGTTCGAACCGGTTAACCGAATATTTAGTAATGCTAACCGAAACCGAACCGAAATTAACCGGTTAAATTCGGTTCGGTTAACCGAACCAAATTTATTTTACGGTTCGGTTAATTGAACCAAAAAAATGTGCGGTTAACGGTTTTTTCGGTTCGGTTTTTACGGTTCGGTTATTTCTGAACACCCCTAGATACACCCCACCGCTCCGACATTCTAGTCTAACGAGGATAAGGTGTAGCCGGGAAATGAGAGTTCAAAGCACTCGACAAGTAGTACTCAAATCAAACACATAAAGAAGAACCGACTCAAGAGGGGACATATCAAAAACCGTCACAAAACATGTGATATAAGCATGTGAGATATCATATTTTCTAAACATGAATATTTAATGTTATTACGTAAGTTTATAAGATAAACAAACTATACAAACTATTACATGTGAAGGCATATGGAAAAGAAATAAGAAGAGGCTATAGGGGGTGCCAACCGGTCAGGTGGACCGGCTGCCGGCTACCCGTCTGGCACCACAGCAACACATAACAACAACAATAAATATACAGGGGATCCCCAGCCGGTGGGTGTGACCGGCTGCTGGCTACCCGGCTGGGGTCACATGCCAAATGAGAAAAATGAAGAAAATGGGAAAGGGGGAGTTCCAGCCGGCTGGGACTCACATACCTACGAAAAATCCAACAAATTTAAGGGGGTTTCCCAGCCGGTCGGCCGGCTGGGACTCACGCAATACCAAAATTCTCAAAGTTACACAATTCACATCAGACGAGTTCCCAGCCGGTCGGCTGACCGGCAGTCGGTCGGCCGGCTGGGACAACAAACACGCAAATCACCAACAACAACAACCAAACTCAAACTCCATGGATACCATTAAATTCCAACAACATTTACCAACATCCAACCACATTAAATGTATATTAATTATCATCAATCATGGTGTAAAAAGCAATTAAGGCAAACCCAATCATATTTATTGCCCAACATAAGTTCCAACATGTTAAATAAGCATAATTAACCACTTGAATGCAACTTAGCATAGGATTAGTGAAAGATAAGCCTAGAAAATGAATTCACTCATATGAAAGAACAACAAGCATGTTTCCTCATGAAATTAAGGTAAAGATTGTATCTTTTCTAACTAAAATCACAATTAAAGCATTAAAACACGTATTAATATCGAGTAATCCATCACCGTTACCTCGATTAGCACTTCAAATCCTTGATTCCCAAGCTAATCATCAATCCACATGAACTCCATGACCCAAAATCTTCAAAATACATCTTTTCCTGATAAATAAGGTGACGAGGACCCAAAACCGAAATATGGTGAAAGACGGTCTAAAAATAAAGTCAAAAGTTTCAATCTTTTATTGTCTAGAAAGAAATAGGACGGTGAGAGGATTCCGAAACATTAAACGGAATCGAATTACGTTAAGAAACGAAGAAGTAATGCCCATCTTAAGTTTAGATCTAGAAAATGGGTTTTATAAAAAGTTGAAGGAAATAGATATTTCATGATATGAAAATGAAGAGTAGGATGAGAGGAGAAAATTGATATAAAAATCGTCAAGTTTTGTTGAGAGACGGAAAAATGGCATCCGTCTTAAGATTATAAAGTGATGGAGTTTTAGTGGTGTTTTGGTGTTTTAGGAAGATGAAGAGAAATAGTATGTTTACTGAAATTTTAGAAGGAAGGAGGAGGGATAATGAGTTTATTTTGAGTAAGTGAGTAATAGAAGGCCCAAATTTTATATCGGTCGACTCACTTGAATTTTCGCGTAGAATCCGATTATGAATTCATAAAGGACTGAAATGCGACGGTTTCTACCCAACTAAAATTGAATTCTATTTAACGTTAATTTAAAGCCACGAAATCATAAATTATCGACTTAATATATTTTAACTAATAAAAGTAAAAGACGAATTCATAAAATTTACGACTTCAGTGAATTATTCATTATTATAAAATATGGGGTGTTACAGTAGTCATCATGCAATAATGCCTTAATCCACATAATTAAGTTAGAAATTAGCTAACAAGCGAGACTTATGCAACCATAATGTAATTATCATGCAATTATAACCTAAGTGTATATATAAACAACATAAAATTACCTTGAAAGCAACCATTAGCCTCATAGATGAATCATCTCAACCAAAACCTTAAGGTTATGGTTGATGCCAATATATTATAGTTATATTCTATTATGCCCCTCACTCAAATGCCCATTGGGCTTGAAGAGTGGTTAGTGCACAGACCTCCCATACCATGTGCTGAGTTTTCCACTTGGTGAGTTTGTGAGATATTGGGGGCAGCCAGGGTTTGAACTCGTGGCTCTGATACCATGATAGATGAACCATCTTAACCAAAACCTTAAGGTTATGATTGAGACCCATATATTATAGTTATATTCTATTATAGCCGACATAAAAACTACCCATGTACGAGTACCTTATTTTAATCCTTATTTAAAAGCGACACATATTACGGAGTACTCTGTATTCCGTAAGTATAAAAGTTAGGCAAGTCTTATATTTATACACATAACTCTCAATTCAGAAATCTTATTTCAAATTTCTGGTGTCAAACATTATCCAATTCAAATTTCTGATCACGCGCCAATTGAGCTAGACTTAAGCTTACGAATTCTCAAATAAAGAGATCATACAAAATGGAATCATGGAGTTTAGAGGATGAGAACTGCCTAGCTTTAATTAAGAAAAATTGGTCATATGCTATTGATGGTTCATCACAATACCGGTTAGCAAGAAAACACTCTAAGGTTAGAATTATTATAAAGAAGTGGACGTTAGATAGGAAAAAAGCATGGAATGCTAAATGGGAGGACTTTGATGAGAAAATAGAAGTAGCTATGGATTCCACTATAGCAACTGGGTGTGAATCATTTCATGAAAAGGTCAATTCTGATGTAATGGAATTTGCAAAAGTAACGGCACTGTATTGGAAACAACGAGCAAAAATTAGATGGAATATTGAAGGAGATACTTGCACTAAATACTTCTTCAACTGGGTAAAAGGACGTGCAGGAAGAAATTTTATCTGTGGAATCAGGGATGGTAATGGAGATTGGACTTATGATCATGACAACATTGGGAATTTATTTCAGAACCATTTCTACGCTCTTTTCCATCCAGAAATAAATAACATTAATAGATCCTCTCTGGTTACCGAAGTTTGCTCTATTTTTAAGGAAGTTAAGTCCAAAATAAAAGAAGACGATAAAGACTATCTCAACACGGCCTTTTCAAGAAAGGAAGTTCGTAAAGCGGTTTTTCAGCTAGGACCGCTAAAATCACCGGGACCTGATGGGCTCCCTGCACTTTTCTATCAAAAATGCTGGCATATTATCAAGTCTGACGTTACCAACGCAGTGCTTGCAATTTTAAATGGGGGACAGGTCCTAAAAGAGCTTAATCGTACATTCATAGTGCTTATTCCAAAATGCATTTCACCACAAAAGGTTGAAGATTTTAGGCCAATACGTTTGTGTAATGTTATAATGCGTATAGTATCTAAATGCATCTCAAATCGACTAGCAAGGGTTATGAAGTACTTAATTGGGCTGTTTCAGAATGCATTTGTTAAAGGAAGACAAATCTCGGATAATATTCTTATTGCCAATGAATTGACTGATTATATAAATCACCACAAGTCTGGGAAATCAGGAAGATTTGCTTTCAAAGCACATATGAGAAAGGCATTTGATCGGGTAAGATGGGATTTTCTGGAAGGTACGTTAAATTGTTTTGGTTTCCCATACCATTTTATTAGGCTCGTAATGAACTGCGTCACCTCCGTATCATATGAAGTGCTTCTAAATGGATCACCCATGAGACAATTCAAACCGAGTTGTGATGGCCTACGTCAAGGTGACCCTTTATCACCACTTCTCTTTATAATGTGTATGGAGATTTTATCTCAAAATATTTCTGCAGCACAAAATAAAGAGATTATCTATGGAATCTCTCCAGCAAGGAATTCGCCTAAAATATCTCATCCTTTCTTTGCGGATGATGAGGTTTTCTTTTTAAATGACAAATATGGGGCGATACTTAGGCTAAATAAGATCCTGGAAGAATTTTGCGGAGCATCTGGTCAAGTTATTAACTCTAAAAAATCTGGTGTTCTTTTTAGCCCAAGTACATCTATGCGAGCGGCGCAGCAATGTATCAAGACTCTAAAAATTTCTAATAACAATGGATTAGGAAAATATCTAGGAATTAAAACTGACTTTGGGAACTCAAGGAAGGAAATTTTTAACACGGTTTTAGACAAAATCAAAAAGAGAATCACCTCTTGGAATGCCATTTTCTTATCACCAGCCGGTAGACTAACCTTGATTTGTTCTGTTCTGTTAACCCTCTCAAATTTTATTCTATAGGTACTCAAAATACCGGTAAGTGTGGCAAATAGGATTAACTCCTTGCTGTCACATTTTTGGTGGGCAGGGAACAAATGTTCTAAGTCTATTCATTGGTGTAGTAGGAATTTTTTGAGTATTCCAAAATCTGAAGGTGGTCTTGGAATTAGGAATACTAGATGTACAAATCAGGCACTTTTAGGAAAAGTGGCATGGCGAATACTTCAAGATAAAGAATCTCTTATCAGCCAGGTTTTCTATGATAAAATTATTCAGAACGGTGCCCAGACAGATATTAATTCGATTAAGAGGTGTACACGCGCTTCATGGGGAAGGAGAAGTATCACCCATGGACTAGAACTTATCATCCCAAATTTAGGATGGAAGTTTGGAATCAATTCCAACCTGAATATATGGAATGATAAATGGATTGATGGTGAGGCCCCTCCTCATATTACGTCTTTTGGATTTCAGCCACCTGCACAAGTAGAGCATTTAAAGGTACGGGATCTAATTCTACATTCGTCTACTTAGGATTTAGAGGCAATTGAAGAACTTTTTGAACCAATATGGGCAAATGATAAGCTATGTCGCACACCTAATCAAAGATAAATACCCTAGATACAAATGAATGTAGTAATAGGGGTCGAACACAAGGAGACGGAAGTTGCTAGCAAGTTGTTATGGAGTGAATTCTATCAAAGTCGGTTATCGATTGGTTTGGTTGGGTTTATGAAACAAAAATAATAATAAAGGAAGAGTCTAGGGAGGTCGGGTCACACATGCAAATTATGTAAATGCTCAAGTCAAACTAGGAAATTGATAATAACGATAATTGTTTAGGCTAAAGACACCCACCTCTCGATATTAGTGCCAACCTTAGATCGGGTCCTAACAAACTCTCGCTATGGCTAGGTCGATCTACTAACACATGCTTAGTCTAATTCAATTCCGTGCCTCTCGACTTATAGAAAGAATTAACGAATTTAATCAAGGATTGTGATCAATAATCAAAGACTAACAATACAATGCAAGTCTGTGATAGAAACAACTATTTGTTATCATAACATCTCATTTAAACAATTGCAAATATTATTTATGCATGACTTCCCTAATTCCCTAGACAAAGTAACTACTCTTGCATAATGATAACTAATCTAATAACAAATGATAAAGTAAACATGATAACTAACTAATAATAGAAATGACAAAGGAAATAACAAAACAATACAAGAAATAGAATTACCTCAACAAAGGAAATGAAACTTGGAATTGAAGAACACAATGGAACTTATTAACTTGTAAATGAACTTGTAATATAAATTGAAATAACAACTAATGAAAACTAAGCTATTCTAAACCTAATCTAATGACTAATGATATTATGTGAAAGAGTGTTTTAAGAGTGTAAAATGATGTATAAGATATGAAAAAGAATGCCCCTAAGTGTCGAAGTCTCTCTCCTTTATATATGGAGGGGGACTTGAAACGTAAGATTTCACATAGACCAAACCCCGATCGGGGAATAGAAACCCCGATCGGGGTTTCACTAATCCGGCTACAATTGCTTAATTACTCCATTAAATGCTTGAGGAATCCTATGCTATGCATGTAAGCTCCTTAATTCTCCGGTTAATTGCATAGTTTGGCATCACATGAGCATCCAAAGAGCATCCCTATGTTGAGTTGTGGACTCCTTAAGTTGGGCTTCATTTTGGTTTCTTATTTGCATATCAACCCATTTCACAAATATTCATGCTTGGCTTGTCATTCTCCATACTATCCTTTCATGGTCCATCTTGCTTCCATTAGCTTGGTGGACTTTGGTGCTCGCTAATGTGCTAGGAAAAAGCCTCTAAATGCTTAGATTCCTACAAAATGTAACAAACACAAGCAATACACCTCGAACACGTAATTATCTCACAAACACATTAAAAGAAGTGCAATAATCAAATAAACAGAGCTAAATTAGGGAGTTAAGCTATATATAAAATGGACTCATCAAACTCCCCCAAGCTAAACCCTTGCTTGTCCTCAAGGAAGCACACAATATAATATATGACAAGGACAAGGGTGCAAGCAATAATCATCCCATCCAAATGCAATTCTCGACTAGTAGTTTTAAAGTACAATGAATCAAATCTCAAAACAACTTGGGAATAGGGAAAATGCAATACATGGATGAGATTTACACGACGGCGTGGTATTAAGGACTTCACATGGACATTTCGACTTTTGCATGATCTTTCAATGACATTGGACTTCTCACGAGATAACACTCACACTCATGAAATGAATATGGCAAATATATGTGAATGACACTCTCCTATCTACGATTCAAGAGAATGCGCCCGCAATCTAGTATGGTAAACATTCCAAATCAATAAGACAATGCTAGTCATGATCATAATGCATAAGAAAAGAAGCCAATAATACAAAGAAGAAGGTTAAGGGAAAAGGGTAAGAAGGTGGACAAATGAATTTGGTCATGTGGAGCTAATGCCAAGCTAGTGACAACCAAATGTGTAAGAATGCTTATTCCAAACCTTAACCCTTCCCAAACAACAAGAACTAGAGCCAAAAGCAATATATTGGCTCTTTTAACATTACAAGACACATGTATACTTCCCAAAATCAAATACTTCATAAAACATTGGAAGCAACACATTCTTCTTCTCTTCTTTTTTCATCATTTTTCTCTTTTTTTTTCTCATGCTTCTTTATTTTCTTTCCTTCATTATTTTGCATCTTTCATTTTTTTTTTCAAATCTTTTTTTTTTCTTTCTTTAAAGCCAACATCCACCAAGATACGGGAACCAGCAATCCCGCAACGACAAGCTTACAATAGTGACAAATTCTAGCAAATCCCAAAAATAAAAGCACCCCAACACAAGTAGCAAGTCACTAGCTCAACAAAGGTAGACAATGTTATTTGTAGCTAGGAAATGGGTAATTTTTGGGCAATTTATGTAAGCAAGTAAGTGAATGGTTTCTAATGCAATCATGATAGCAAAACTCATATAAAATGGAACAAAGACCATACTTGTGCGTCTAGATGTAACGCACACCAAGAGGAGAAACTACACACACCTAGATAAGACCGGGTATATATGCACCGGCCATTGGAGGGTCTACCTTACCATATATGTAGCTTACCAGTGTCAAGATCAAGTCTATTTTGTCCAAAAATCCATCGCTCACCCACTATGTCAAGACATCCCCATGAATGCCAAATCCCGACAATAAAGCATGATTCATTAGCTTAAAAGAACTACAATATAGGAAATGCAAGGAGGAATGACATTATGCAAAAGACACATGGGTGGACACAACATCAAACTTTTACTTTCAATTTTCAAATGTTTAGATTAGATTTCTCTAGACTCAAGAAATCCCTCCCCCAAGCTATAACACACATTGTCCTCAATATGTGACACAAAGATGGACAAACAAAAACCAACAAGGGGAGATGGGATGACACATGCGGAAATAAAGGAAGGAAAGAAAGCATACTAAAGTATAGAAGCCTCCCCCAAGCTAGCTTGAAAATGGGGTAGTCCAAACCAAGTAGCAAAGTACCTGCAAAAGACAAGCTACTAGAAACTAAAGTAAACTAAATATAAAAATGTCTAATTATTACAACCAAATTGAAATTGCAATTGTCCAAAAACTGTAAATTGACAAAACTAATTTTTTCTAATGAGAATCCTTTCTCCTCTAAAAAGCATGTCAACGCCCTTAGAAGTTGATCATATTCATGCGCATGAGCAATACAAAAGCAAATGTAAGCAATTGATAAGATATAAGCATGAAAGATCAAAGGTAAGGAAGGATAAATCTTATCAAAATGCGCATTAGAGATTTCAAATAGAAACAGCGTATTACTCCACTCGTCAGCAAGAGATGGAGCATCATGCTTAAGACCATAAAATAAACCGTTAGTGCTTAAATTATCATTATAAATGGTCTCAAATTGAGGGTATGAAAACTCAAGGTGGTAGGACTCATCAAAAATTGGGGGTGCATCCCACTTAACCTCTAAATCAGTAGCACTAAGTCTTCCATCAACCTTAAATGGATCAACTATATCCCATGTAAAAGGATTTGCAAAAGTTTCAAATGACTCGGGCAAAACCTCATCCCTTTTATTACAAACGGGCCCAACATCATCCATGGTAAGTGTGTCATCTACTACAAGGTCAATGTCATCAACATGAGTCTCTAAATGGTCAATTGGAATGATACTAGGGGAACTTTCAAGAGAGAAAGTAGTACCATCATCGTCATCCAACAGTTCAAAATCATTAGGGAGAAAAGACTCACATTGGGAGGGTGGAAGAGCACAAGTAGTGATCGATCGCGCCATTTATTCAAGCATTTGTTGGCAACGAACCAGACGCGCATGGTGTTCCTCTTCGCGTTGGGCGAGCATTTGTTGCATTTGTTGACAACAAGCAAGAATCGCATAGCATTCCTCTTCGAAACCCGGCGAGGAAGGTTGTTGGCAAGCTACCTCTTGACATTGGGAGCCATGAAATTCAAAAAATTCCAAAGCTCGTCCCCTCTCTTGTAGTAGACACTACCAGAACTTATGTAAAGAGTCAATTCTCGTGTCTCAAAATCCATGCTATCAAGTAGAACTTGACCCATGTAATCCCAATCAATGACTTGTCCGAGGGACATGAGATGATCACCATATTTATAAAACCGGTTAAGATAGTCATGGAAAAGCTCATCAATGTGTTGTGGGTATCAGAATCCATAGTTATTTATTATGTAAGGCCAAAATTAGATAGTTTCAATACCTGAAAAAGGAACTAAAACTACAAAGAAACCGTGAGAATTGATTCAAGAAACAAGTGCTCCTCGAAACAAAAAGAAAACAAGATAAAATTCAACAACTAATAGCAAACAAAACCGTGCTCCCCGGCAACGGCGCCAAAATTTGATAGGCTATGTCGCACACCTAATCAAAGATAAATACCCTAGATACAAATGAATGTAGTAATATGGGTCGAACACAAGGAGACGGAAGTTGCTAGCAAGTTGTTATGGAGTGAATTCTATCAAAGTCGGTTATCGATTGTGTAACAACCCGAAAAGTACCCAATTTTTCTAGTAAAAATATTTACCAACACTTTTCAGTAGAACTTAAGTTTTTAAAATAGAATTTATTGTTTCGAGTCGTATTTTGAAATTCCGAGTTCGTATTTGGAATTTCTGAGAGATTTCATGAAAATCCCGTTTTTAGTCATCTGTGACTTTTCTTGACTTTTAAGTCGTCTTTGACTTTTCTTGACTTTTTAAAGTCGTCATTGACTTTTCTTGACTTTTAAGTCGTCATAAACTTTTCATGACTTTTAAGTCATCTTTGACTTTTCTTGACTTTTAAGTCGACTTTGACTTTCGTTGACGTTTTCCGACTCACCTCGTAATTTTAAAGACCGAAATTTTATTTTGAAAAATAATAAATTTAATTTATTTTTATTAAGATTTATTTGAATTTATGATAATTTAAC
>JAIUZE010021307.1:0-35172 GCA_022085475.1 Heliosperma pusillum | reverse complement strand
ATTTGCTCCTTATTATTAAATTAGGAAATTAGTAAAACAGAAATTAGTTGCTGCCAATGTTGTTGTCCTTCCACCATGTTATCATGTTAACTTGATTTGAGCCCATTTTGAAACCTTCAGAAATGTGAGTTACATTTCGACTAATCAAGACTTCATTTTCATTTTCTTCTAGTGCTCCCGCATCACATAGTTACATAGTTACATTTTCTCTATTTAGTTACTCGGTCTAGTTAGTCGAAAAAAATATAAGTGATTTTTTTTTCATATATGTTGAAATTTTTTTTCCAGAAAAAGATCTATTTATTTTTAGTAGCAGTCAAAAATTTAAAGCATATCTAAATATCTAAATAAAGTTTGGTTGCAAAACTCAAGTTATTTCACAGCGAAACAAATTTATTATTTTCTGGTATAATCAATGATATAAAACCTGTAAATTAAAATTCAAATTAAAATTGTGTTTTACAGTGAAGCAAGTAAAAGTTCTATGTGAATTAAAATAAATTGATGAGAGAACGTGGGCATAGATCTTTGAATATTTGACTTTCAACCACAGAGCGACAACTCAGCTATCTGGTTGTTGCTTTAATAAAAAAAGATGTTACTATTATCCCATTGTTACTCTAATGCAATTATATTGTTATTCCGATTAATTTCTATTGTTACTCTAATCTTAGAGTTATCTCATTGTTACTCAAATGTTATTAAATCCTATTCTATTGTTACTCCATTGTTATTATGATGTTATTATATTGTTACTCCATTGTTATTCCGATGTTATTCTATTGCTAATCCATTGTTATTCCAATGTTATTCTATTGATACTCAAATGTTAATGTTATCTCATTACTACTCTAATGTTAAGTGTTATTTTGTTCATATTATTATCATGCGTTATTCTATAGTTACTTTAATCGTGCTATTATCATATTGTTAGTCTGTGTTATTTTATTGTTATTCTAATGTTTTTAATTATGCCATTGATAAGTGAATATTTGCATGATTTTAACCCCCAATTTAGCTCGGTTTTGTATGTCATTTGTGCTTTGTTAAGCCATTTTATGAGCTAATATCGTCTTCTAGGCGAATTCCTATGTTCTAACCTGTTTTGTAGGGAAAGTGACGTTTCTACGCCCTTTTTCTATATTCCCGAGCATTTGCCTAGAACCTGACGATTTGAAGAAGCAAGCTTGACCAAGTCAAAGGCATTTCAAGAAGGTTCATTGATTCAAAAGAAAGAAGAAGCAAAGACGATTTCGCAGTTGTCAGAAGATCGATCAGTTAGGCGAAGAAATCATCATTTTACATCAAACCCTATCAACAAACCCGACTCAAAAGGGCAAGGGGGATAATGAAAGTCAAGTCATAGGCCAAGGGAGATGAAACGAAAGTCAAAGCATCCAGATTACTACATACCCGATCGGGTAAGTAGTGTACCCGATCGGGTATGTTTGTTGATCCGAGCTTTTGCTTCGACTTCCTTTATTTTGTCCTATATGTTTAATGTATGACTCCTTCCCCACGAAACCTACTGCTATATAAGAGTGCCTCAGCCACCACATCTCAACACACTTCTCTACACACAATTAGAAACCCTACTTTTCTTTTTACATTACATAAAAACCTAGATTAGGAGGAGAGAAACCTAGCCTCTCTTCTCTCGTCTAGATCATTTTCTTCTTCCTTTTTGTCCTTCGTTTCTTAGTTTATTTCTGATTTCTCTACATCAAATCCTTAGCCTAGATCAATAAAAATTCTATCTTTGTAATCTACTTTATGTGGTTCAAGTATTGTAATTCGTGGATCGACTATTCTATGCAAGGAATTTCTATTATGGTTGTTTATATTTCATCATTGTCGTTGTTGATCGTCATCTAGGTATTCCTATTTTCTCTTTTGTTTAAAGTCTTTATGTTTCTTATTTGATTGCTATTTTCTTTACATGTTATTTTAGATTCAATTTCAATATCGTTGTAATCATTTCATTTCCCTAGATCGTCCATTTAGCGCCGTTATTATCGCCAATTAAAGAGTCTTAAAATATTATCAAAACCAAATAAACATGTCTATCCTAGTTTTTATTATTAACATCATCTTAGATCTAAACATCACCATGAGTGAGTAGTCGTTTTTCTAGGGTGTAGGGTAGCCATGTGGGTTGATTAAAAGATGAAAATTGGATAAAAGAAATTGTGCTTTTAAAAACATTGTGTCTATGCATGTTTGGACTATACGATAGTTAACGATTCCTGATCAAAATCATTGACTAAAATGGAGTTCTTTTCCAAAGTAGAAATACGTGAATTGAATAGACAAAGCATGACATGGTAGATTAGACCTAGTAAATTGCCTAAAAGCCTGCTAGACCATCTGATCTATGATTGTAATGAACACATCATTCTTACGAACTCACAATGAATTATTTGCATGTTCTAAATCCAATTTCATCAATATGTTAATCTAAATGTGTGAACCTACTTCCCTAGATTCTTTTTATCATTGTTAATTCATCACCTGCTTTATTGTTTTCGTTTTGATTTGCCTTTACTTTGTTTTCATTTATGCTTTTTATTAGTTTAGAAATCAATACCCGAAAACCCAGATACTCGTTAGATAAGACCCAATTGCAAGACATTTCACATTCTATAGAAAACACCATCTCCCTGAGTGTGACAACCCTCGCGAATGCGGAAATATAAAACATACAAGCATGTGAATTATATAGCGGAAAATACGGTATTTTAAAAACCTTTATACATGCAAGATAGAAAAATACGAGGAGTTGTCAAAATATTACAAACTAAATAAACATACCCACAAGAGACGTAGTCTCTCCAAAGTGGTAACAAAAGAGAACGTAAATAGCAACTAGCTAAAAAACGTCTAGAGGTGATTCATCCAGGCCAACGCCCGCTAGCTCACAACCGAACCCAAAATACCACAAGCAAAAAGCCATCCAATCAAGCAACCTGTTCATCCATGAAAAACATGAACGCCACAATCAGTGGGGGGTAACTCCGGGTTCTCCCAGCCATATCACATTAAACGTACATAAAAGGAAATACAAAAGTAGAAGCATGCATATATAGATATACATGTGAAATACGATAAGGATAGATAGGCAATTCAATATATAATGATAAGATCATGTGGAAATCAAATCCGAAACCAACATGTTATTCAAGGACTCGTGAAAGACACTCTTAGGCAACCGAATACGCTCAATAGGGCTTGCATCTCACCGTTAGCGGTATAAGATTGATAAGATTGAGACTCGACAGACAAACCAAGTCAAGTCATGCGATGATCACATAAATCCAACATATTATCATCCATTCACGAACCAAGACATTGACGGTGTCCAATCATGCAATGACCATGAATAATATCATGAAATCACGCATTCAAGAACGATGACACAAAGACGACATCTCTCACGGTAAATGAAACGCACTAGCACCGTGTACATGGCAAGTATGATTAAAAGGCATCCACGGGATCACATTTCCCTGAACTCATACCCGATGCTTACATTTCGCGTATGTAGACTAATTTCCTCCTGGTAGGAACGATCAGGCTCCTAATCTAAACCTGGCCAGATTCTCGGAATCACATTTTCCGATTGCGATCACGTTTTGCACCCAAGACTCGGTCTTACAAAGAAAACGCCGAGTACCCACATTCTCGGTAGATCAATTCACAAAAGAGGCGGAAAACGAGCTCAAGCCTCATAACATGCGGTACGCTACATGCAAATAACACCACCTCGCAAGTATACAACATTTGACGGCCGGGTCGAACAACGCATAGCGTTCCACTCCCAACAACGTCGTCATATGCCCACTACACATGCAATTAAGCAGTAGGATACCTCTCCGTTCCGACATTCCAGCCTTACGAACGGGAAGGTAGCCAAGGGAATGAGAGTACAAAGCACAAGACAAAATAGTGCTCAAACCGTATCATTTGTAAAAACCGACTCAAAGTGGGACATAGCAAAAACCGTCACAAAACATGTGATACAAGCGAATGAAATATCATATATCCAAAACATGACTATTATAAGTCACTACGTAAAATTATACGATAAACGAATCATGCGAACTAATATGAATTACGAGTTTTAGAGATTTTATAAGAAAAATACAGCCGTGTTCTAGGCCGGTGTGGAGGGAGGCGGCCGGTACCCCGGCTCGGAGCACAACTACACACAAAACACAAGTTTGGAAACTAACTAAAACAAGGGTCCACTTCAAACGGTCATAACTAGAGTTCTAGATATGGGAATGCAGAAATTCCAAGTCGAGGTGATAGCTTATCTTCTTACGGTTCCAACGATAGGTCACAAGCCCAAAACAAGCAAGTAAAGAAGGAGATATGATCATTCTACGAAAAAGGGTCGGTGCAGTGAATTCCCAGCCGGCTACTGAACCGGCAGCCGGTCCTTCGGCCAGGACTACATTCTACCCGAGAACAACATACACAAGTTCAATCATTTTCAATTCTCATATTTAACTTCTATCAACTATCAACAATCAATAATCATCATCAACAATCATCAACTAACAACAATCATCATCAATAACTCAATTCCTAAACTTACTAATCATATTATAAATACGAATTCTAACATAGAAATCATATAAAACACGTAAATGATATCGAGTAACCCTTCACCGTTACCTTTACGCGTCTTTAATCGATTACTAAGCCTTCCTAGTAGTCTCCACCTACAATTAGGTAATAAAAGTTGAATATATGTCACCTTGAGAAAGACGGATAATTTAAAAGGGAGAAAGACGGTAATTTTATTACCAATACGGATAGAGGAAGGTAAGAGGGGAAGAATGAGACGAACTTACGTGAATTCCAATAAGAAACGAAGGAGATACGGTGAATCTAAGCTTGGAAAGATTATGGAAGAAAGGGTTTTGGGTTTCTTATTGATGAAGTAAGTTGATGTTTGAGTTGTGTAAGAAAAATAGATTAAAGAGGTAGTATGAGATATTTAAGTGGAAAAGTCAAGAAAAGTCAAAGTCGCCTTAAGACGGGATTCTCATGGAATCTCGCGGAAATTCCAAATACGAACTCGGAAATTCTAAATTCGACTCGTAACATAAAATTCTATATTAAAATTTAAATTTGCTGAAAAGTGTCCGTAAAATATTTTCACTAGAAAAATAGGGTACATTTTCGGGTGTTACATGCTGACTTATGCAGGATTTTCACTGGCAGGGGAACAAATTACAATTTTTTCAAAAACAATAATAAAAGCAATAACAATAGTTATTTTAAAATTCATTAAAAGCGTTGTTACATATTTCCCACCAAAACTAATCATACTTTTAACAACGGTTTAGTCCGATATACATGTTGTTATTAAAACTTTCCACAACAGCTTCCTTAGTATACTCCGTTGTAATTAACTCTATTCACAACGGGTTTGAAAAACATAAGCGTTGTTATAATCTTTCCCACAAAAATTACACACACGTTTAACAACGGTTTCTTTTAACAAAACCGTTGTATCTTTCCCACCAAAATTATTCACACGTTTTAACAACGGTTGGCTAGTAATAACAACGATTGTTTACCGTTGTTAAAAATATTCACAACGATTTTAACAACAGTTTTGTTTAATATACCCGTTGTTATTAATACTCTCAACAACGGTTTCTACTACCATAAGCGTTGTTGTATCTTTCCCACCAAAATTATTTTCACGGTTTAACAACGGATGCCTAGTAACGACAACGGTTTTTAACCGTTGTTAAACATATTGACAACGGTTTTTTCATTAAATATGAACCGTTGTTAAAACCTTTAACAACGGAGGCGTTAACAACGTTCGTTTTTTAATATTACAACGGTTTTTAACCGTTTTCATAGCCTGTTTTTGTAGTAGTGATTGATGCACCGTTGTAATATGATGAGGTCACTAAAACAAAATCAAAACGTTTTTGACTAAGTATGACTTATTCATATACTCTTCATAAGAGACATTTGCGATGGTGAATATGAGAATCAAAAGAAAAATTCATTTTGTCATTAGCTACGGTGGTTTAAACGGAGACCGCAATAAAAATGCCACCGTATAAAATAATGGAAACTCCTTTCCACGATTGAACGGATTTACAAGTTAGTAGAAGGAAAAATATTTGTCATTGCGCGAATAAAATAAATATGAACGGAAAATAAACATTCATTGCTAATATATAATTCACTTGTTAAACAATTTTAAACAAGTCACTCATATAATGACCCCTCACGAAATTATATAAGTGATTCCAAGACCCATCTTTAGACAAAAATAGTCATCGTATGCTACCTTTATCTAAAAATGGTAAGTCATTACTTGACTAATTCTACCCTTAGAACTCTTGCTTGACGGATTTCAACTAAATCCATCTCCTAGTACCAAGATAACGCTTATCTCGTTGAGTCCAATCCAATTTTAACTTGTGATCGTATCACCCTAATTACCCGAGGTAAAAAGGAACCCACGAGCGTGGTAGCCCTAATGAACACGGGATTCATAGGTGTTACTAATTGGTATGGCTAATCTCAATTTTTTAAGTTATGTGAAAGGTCTTGTCAATTTAGTTATTAATTCCCTATAAGTGAACTAAATCGGTGAATTTTGAATAACGTTGAATTGACAATCGAGAAATAAAAATGCATGTTGGCGATTTTGGCATGAGCGAAAAACATAAAGCAAGCAAATAATAAATCCTAGTATGGCCACCTAGCTAATCTAATTAACTAGAAGATTACAAAATCGAAAACCAACTCCTTGGCCCCTTGCCTCTTTATGGGACATGCTCCAAAAAGGCACCGTCTTTTGGATCACCGGCTTCGTGAATCTCCGTCTTCATAATAATTAATTACAAAAAGACACAAATAAAATCCCTATTATAAATTTGCTCTAAAAATATCATTAAATTATTACAAACGGCGATAGGAGATCGCAAATAAAATTATAACCGAATCGGTATTCCCTTACATTACGGGCAACACCGATTAAAATAATCTAGGCCACACTAGGTACAACTTGCATTAAAATTTAAACAAATGACATTCATTCATTCATTCAATAATAACAACATAAATAAAATGCTGTAAAAGTCATGCCAAAATCGCCCTTAATACTTATCATGCTCATTCTAGCTTGGTTTTATGGATTTTATCGATTTTTAACCATTAAAAATCAAAAATCAACACTTAAATCGTATTTAAGCTCAAACTAATTATCTAAAATGATTTAGAACTCAAAATTAGTCCCCAAAAATTTTGTTTATATTTAATTAGTTTGAATTGATCGTATTTGCTAAATATAGAGGTTTAATCACTACATTTAAGAAATAAACCCAAAATAAAATATAAAACTCATAAAAATTTGAAACCAAAAATTTTTTACATTCTGGAACATTTACAGAAACTCTACAAACCAGAAATATTTGCCCAAAAGTTTTGAAAGAATTATATGAACTAATAACTTAGTATTCAAACGTTTTATCAAATAAAAACCATTAAATATAGTAAAATAGAGAAATAAATTATAAAAATTCACTAAGATGATATAAATAATATTATAAAATGTACCAAAAGTTTTCAAGAACAAAAAAGGACGTTACAATTTTATGAACATAATAATCTCACTTTACTGACTTTTATCTCATAAAAATCAATAATCATGAAAAACTTAATTAAACGTCACGACATTTTACATAAAGTATTTAAAATATGCATGTGAGATCATATAAAAATTTCATGGCCAGAATCAACATGAAACTATTTTTAGTTAACTTTTAACATAAAACATGCATATTAACATGATTTAAAGGCCATAAATCAAAATAAAAAGCTAATCAATTCCTAAAATCGCCAAATTTGGCCACAACCATTTTGAGGTCAGTAGGTATGCATGCATGCAAATCAAAAATTTCGTGCAAACCAATTTTTAACACAAATTTTCAATTTTACCCAAGTTATCGTATAACTCGATTTTAAAGCTTAAAATCAACATGCATGTAACAATTGAGCTCAAATACCACATGAAAGTCCTAGACCTCTAATTAGACTCCTCTAATTAGTTCATTAAATTACATTAACTTAATGATTTAGGATCTAGTTATCATGCATGCAAATATAAAAGCATAAAAGAAAAGATAAGACAAAAATATCCTTACATTGGGTATTTTCGGTTCAATATGGGCACAATAAGAACTCCTTCTTATTGTTCTTGGGCATGAAATTAATGGATGATCCTCCATAAAACAACCTCCAAAGTAGAAGGTCTCCTTCTTGTTGCACCCAAAAATCAACCCAAATAATCTCAACTTATTATTAACTAGATAATAAGTAAGACATTATACTACTAATATTATTGTATTACTACATTAGTAATATGGTATGAATATTAGCTTGCATGTGAGTTTAGAGAGATGTTGGAGGTTTTTAGAGAGAAGAAGAAAATAAGCATAAGAATCAAGTGTTTGAAAATGAACAAATGCCCATTTTATGGCACTATGTCCGGCACACACAAGTCCCAAAATGGGTGATTTTATTCTTATTTTATTCACATGCATAATTGTAGTGTATGGGATTGTATAATGATAATGATCATGTGTCATACATGTCATAATCATATGGTGGAGTGTGGAATTGGTAGAGCAAAATCACTTGTGATTTCGTCTACACAAAACCGGTGCACATGTATCCACAATGGACCATTTTGATATTTGATATTTGTCCCACAAATACTTATTAATCATATGCTTAATTATCTTGTATAATTAAGTGTTAATTTGATCATATAACAATTATATGACACAAATTAATAAACAATATGTACTTAACTTTTAAGTGATATTTTACCATTATATCAATATATAATGGATCCTACAATGCCCTGTTAATTTATTTTACAACTCCTTGTAAATATAATTAACTAATTACCTCTACCTCAAAATATATACATTACCTTAACTAATTTAATGAATTAACGATTAATCACTAAATTAAATCTTACTTAATCGTATTAGGGTTTTTTGTATTTTAACACCTATTGAGTCCAAAAATTTACAATTTACCACCTATTGAGTCCATTTTTACTAATAACCACCTAGTTTTGAAGATAACCCTCACCATCCACACCTATTTTATATTTCATTGACGGTCTTTCTTATTTATCGTCTTACATATGTTTTATCGACTCTCTTTTATCTACAATGACCAAATTACCCTCATTTTTACACACTCATTTCCAATACTCTACAAAGTAATTCCCCAGTCCCCAATTTAATTAGAAGGCAATTGATACTTCTCAAATCTAGGGTTCTTTATTTTTTTTCTGGGCAACTTCAATCATGTTATCCCTATTTCTTCTTTTCTCGTTCTCAATTTTTGGGTTTGTTTGTCATTGAGGTTTGTTTGTTAAGTCCTCATCTTTATTTACCTTTCTTCTCAATTTCTGGGTTACTAAAACTCAACATATAAGTTATCTATGCTCTAAATCATCATGGTCTGGGTTATTTAACTCAAATTTCTAAGTTATTTATCTTTTTAATTCCACAATTTTTGGCTTCTTACATCAGTTTACTTAATGTCAATGTCGTCAGTAAGTGAAAACTATAGCAATGGTGGTGTTGGCAAGTGTGACTATGGGAAAAATTTGGGAAAATTACATGAACTTTGAAATAATTAACAAGGGAGGTGATGACTTTTGTTGATTGATGGAGATGAACATTGATTTTGATCTACCAGGAAGCTTTAATGTTATAAACAATTTGCCAGATTTCTAATGGAGATGATGATTGTTGTCAAATTGATGCCATGAACATAATTAGGGTTCACTCAAAATTAAAGAGTCTTTTTAATTCGTTGAAGTTAATTGAGTTGAAAAATAGGTGACTTGAGTTAATGTGTGAAGATGAGGGAGTGTCTACTACTAAGGGTAGTTTGGTCATTGTAAATGAAAGAGAGTCGATAAAACGTAAGCAAGACGATAAATAAGAAAGACCGTCAATAAGATGTAAAATAGATGTAAAATAGATGTAAAATAAGATGTAAAAGATGGACTCAATAGGTGGTAAATTGTAAAGTTTTGGACTCAATATGATGATGAAAACAATACAACTAACATAAATAATATAAAGAGAAAACAATGATGTCGGAAATTGCGTAAATAAAGGATAGAAAATTACCGAGATTAGAATGCAAATTATGTAAGAAAGAAAGCAAAGAACAAATATCCAACCCAATATAATGACAAATGCTTATAGGAACACTAGAAAAGTACTTGGAAATTGCTATAAAAGTAGTCTAAGATTGCATAAACTATAAACTATAATCTAAAACTTATATGAAAGATATGTAATGTTGTGTTATTCTCTTCTAAATTGTATGCTAATTGTGTTTTGTATTGTGTTGATCCTTGGCTTTTATAGGGCTGCATAGATGCTGTGTTTCGTCCAAATTCATACCCTAGACAAAGCCATAAAACACTCCATTAAATCTTGGTATAAGAAGAGCCAAGAGACGTTCATCAGCAGACATACCCGATCGGGTATGTGTAAATCCGATCGGGTATGTAACCCTGATGGATTTTTTCGTCTCTTCCAATTTCGTCTTTGGCCATGGAATCCTATGCCTTGGTCTTGGTCAATGCAACACGTAATTGGGCTTGGGCTAGTCTTCCTTTGACTTGGGTTGATGTTTTCCTTTGAGAAACAAAGTCAAAGTCCAAGATGAGTCCACTTGAGGAAGGATGTAGCGGAATCGTAGTTAAATCGTGAAATTGCTATCATCGGTTCCTCGAAAACTCGTATTCTAGTACCTTTGCTCCAAATAGTAAGAAAATATAGCAAAACCACTTCATTTCCTATAAAACGAGACAAAGCACGCAAAACAACTAGAATAGAAATATTAGCTCGTTAATCACTTAACAAAGTGCATAAATCATATAGAAATCGAGCTAAAACGAGGGATAAATTAGTACAAAATATCGCTTATCAAACTCCCCCAAGCTAAACCCTTGCTTGTCCTCAAGCAAACATAACAATCATAACCAGGACAAGGGTAGCAAACAATGATCAATCTATCATCCAAATCTTAAAAATAAACTCTTAACAAGTAGATGAATCATAAACCCGAAACAACAAGGGCGAAGGAAAGTGCGAATCATGGTTGAGATTTACATAACGGCGCAGCATAGAAAATATTCTTTGGACTTTTTCAGCTTTTGCATGATCTTATTGACTATGGACTCTTTCGATACACTCCTCACTCAAATTTTTGTGAAATAGGAAATATTGGTTCAAATTTGAAGTGACATTCTCCTATCTACAACTTATAAGAATGTGCCCGCAGTCTAGTATGGTAGACAATCCTAATTCATTAAGTAAGACTAATCATGATCAAAATGTAATGTAAGAAGCATTAGAGAAATAAACAAGAGGGTTGGGAAATTTGGGTAAGAAAGTGGACAAACGATTTTTGGTCATGTGGGGCTTAAGTCAAGCTAGTAATAACCAAATGTGTAGTGGATACTCAATCCAAATCATACCAATTTCCATAAACAATAGGCAATAATGTAATGTAGCTAGAAAGAAGGGTGTTTTTGGGCAATGCGAAATGTGAACAGGAGTAAATGGCTTCAAAATGTAGATCATGATAGTAATACTTATAGAAAATGGAATAAAAACCATACTTATGCGTTTTGATGTGACACAGACTATAAGGAGAAACTACTCACTCCTAAACTGGGATCGGGTTCAGATGTACCGACCACTGGAGGTTCTACCTTACAATATGAGTAGCTTGCCAAAGTCAAGATCAAGCTTAATTAAGTCCAAATGCAACTTTCTACCTACTGTGTACAAGACATCCCCATGAATGCACAATTCCTCATAACATAATGAAACATCAGCTTTATAAAAACTATAGATTGAGAAATGTACGATGGAAATGATCTTTTCTTTTTGTCTTTTTGATTTTTTTCGAAAGGATAAACTAATAAAATTAGAAAATAAGCTAGTGAGAAAAGTAAAAATCTAAATGCAATCCTAAATGCAGTAAGTCCTAAATGCAAATCCTCCCCCAAGCTAAAACTTCACATTGTCCTCAATGTGCATGCAATTATAATAGAAGCAAACCGAGAAACGGTTGGTAGCACATAGAACAAGATGAAATTCTAATGGGAAAAGGGGTTAGAAAGAAAACTAAAAATCCTAAAAATAAAAGAAAGAAGGAAAAGCTTACAAAATGTCCAGTCTCCCCCAAGCTAGTATAAACAAGGGCAACTTGCTTTCATCTCATCTCAAAGGCCACCAGCTACGGCCTCTCCTCTCTGAAGGAGTCGGCTCGGATGCGGATCCAGAAGCATCTGTATAGTAGGTATCATCAGCAGAATAATAACTACTACTAGAAGCAACGATCCCGGTAGGGTTGCTGGCTCCTAAGGACTGGTACTCATCTAGTTGGTGACTACTAAAATCACCTCTATACCCTACAAAACTCTCGACGCCATAGTCAGTACCGTAGTAATCAGGTCCGGTCTGCTGCACACCTGTATCATAAGCAGTACCATACCCCCCTTCAGGCCAAGTATAGAAAGACGGGTGGGGGCCCTTAGGTCTTATCACACCTTGCCTAGCAAAGTGGTCATAAATGGGGTGCAGAGCAAGCTGCTAGTCGGACTGGACTCTATCAATGGACATGGTTAGGGCTTGAAACATGGCGGTCACGTCGCCCGTAGCATGAGTCGACTGAGAGGATGATCCTACCTCAGGGCGGTGGGATGTAATCTGAACAGGGGGTCATTAGGGGTAATATCCCCAACAGGTAGAAAATAAGTGGGACAGGGTAAGATGGCCTCACCCTCCTGAAGTTGAGGACGCTGCCTAAGCAATGGAATCTGGTTTACCTCAGCAGTCAACTTGACCGAATCACGGCCAACTATCCTCCAGATCATATGGGGGTGAGAGACACGAAACCAATTAAGCTGAACAAAATAATCATAATCCAACCCATTTCCCATCTCGGTGGGAGGTGTAGTCAATGCCTGGAGGTCAGTGGTGGCTTGGATAAAACCACAAACTCGCATAGCAAGGTGAGTGATAAGGCCTCCATAAACAATGCCAGTGTTCTTTGGATTAGTAGCTTTAGTCAACTGAACAGCAAAATAGTAAGGAATGCTAATCGACCATGGTTCATCACCGTTCACATTCAAGAACCCTCCTAAAATATCTAACTCTACCCGTCTCACCAAATGAGGCTCAACACGGCCCAAGAAGGTCCATCCCATGAATCTTTGCCAGATTCTAATGGCGGGATGATGGATGTGTTGGTGTGGGACATGGTCCCAACGAGAGACGGGGTAAGTAGAAATGGTGTTCCAAACATGGCTAATATCAAAGCCTTCGGGCGGTGATGTAACAGTGTCCCTGTGGGTGAGACCGAATTGGTCAGCAAAGGTCCCTAAGTTCATACTATAGTCATTGTTGAATAAGCGAAACCGAACTTGAGGCATAGAGTCTCTAGTCCTAGATCTTTGCAGTTCAAATGAACTCAAGAATTCAAGGGTCAATTGAGGGTAGGTCTTATAACTAAAGTTCATACTAGCAGTCATTCCTAGACCCCTGAAAAATGCTTTGACATGCTCATAAAGCTTCATGTGTCTTAAAGAAGAAACATCAAGGAATTTGGTAGCTCTCATACCCTTGCTCTTGATGATAAACCATTTTTGTCATTGCTTGTTTGAACTAAAATCCACATCTGGAAAGTCGGGATCATGCATAGCACCTTATCCTTCTTGACTACCGGTTTGATCATCGGCTTCTAGCATTTCTATGTCTTCTTCATGGGCTCTACTACTTTATCCTTGGTTGGTAGTTCTTGCCCTCTTTGATCTCCTTATTGTAGGTGCCATTTGCTATAAGAAAACTAGTATTAGAACACTTCATTATAAACACAAATTGATAGCATAAGTGTTATAATACTAGGCTTTCAAGCACAAATTAAAGCATAACAACATAAGTGAGACATTATCATGCTACTTCTGACCATAAATTGATGGTTTTTAAGCATAACAATATTTCACTAAGATTTTGAGCAACATTACACTGGAATCTTGAGTTTGGGCACTACTTAAAGGTACTAATGCTAAAAGAACACAATGAGAGCATAAATTCAAAGTATAGAGCATGAATTCAAGCATTATACTACCATTGAGCATGAGGTTATTAGCATAAAGTAGAGATGAGTATCCTAATTGTCATATGAGCATTCAAATCATAGTAAGCTTGCTAATTAATTACTAACATTCACTCTATAACATGTAAGAAGCATTAGAAATCCAATTTAAACAAGTTTTTCAAGTGAAATCAAAAACCCCCAAATTCGGGTTAGGGTTTGTTCATGTTGGATTTCGGAAAAATAGAGAGATTTAAGTAACTAAAGTAGGAGTAACTTACTTGATAATGCTTAGATGTTGCCTTGGATGAACTATTGTGAAAATTTTTGCAAGAAATGACTAAGAAATGAAGGTTTTTGAGAGATTTTGAGCTTTGAATATGGAAAATACGGGATAGTAACAGCAAGCAAAGGGTAGCAAATTGGTTTTATAGAAGAAAATAGAAAAAAACTCGAAATAGACAACTTACCCGATCGGGTATACATGAATCCGATCGGGGAAGTGTGCTGATCCGGATTTTGTGTTTTTTTTCTTTGTTACTTGCTCTTACCTTTTGGCTATGGCCTTGAACATTCTTACTAACCTTAATTGACTTGGCAACATGGGCCAAGGGTAGCTCCTTTTCGTCTCTATAGGTCCTCCAGTTCTAAGTACGAAAAACTATCAACTAAGCATGCATTTCTAAAAAATGAAAAATGAAAATTGTTTCCTATCTATTACAACCCAAAAAACCAAAAAGAGTGTCCAAATGAAATAGTCCAAAACAAACATTGTCTACTTAGTGGAATAAAGAATGCATAAAAAAAAAAGAAAAGAGAAAGACGGGTTGCTTCCCGACAAGCGCATTTTTAAGTCATGCTAGACTTTGAATTTCTATCCCTCCTTAAGCCTTGTGAAGGGATGTGGGCTCCTTGTAGCCTGATATCGACCTTGAATTTTTCATTCATTTACCCTTGCCAACATCCATGGCAATCTCATCCAAATATACTTCCAAAGCTTTGAATGCTTCGAGGTCACCATCTTCTACACTCGTTACATTCCCCTTTCTATCAAAAGTGGCTCGTGATCCATCCATTTCAAAATAGATCTTTTCTCCTTGCACGTCGATACATGCCCCAACCGTATTTAGAAAAGGTCTTCCTAATATAATATAGTCGTCTCTACCCTTCTTTGAAAAGTTACATAAAACTCAACGGGAACAAGGAAGTATCCAATCCGAATGGGGTCATCTTCCACAATTCCTGCCGGAGTATGCATGGTTCCATCGGCCAATTGAAGGCTAGTGTTTGTAACCTTCATTTGCATTGGACAATGGTCTTGATAGAAGGAAAAGGGCATGACACTAATGGCGGCCCCTAAGTCACATAATGCATTCCTTACCTTATGAAGACTCATTGTGAAAGAAATATTAAAACAACCTGGATCTTTAAGCTTTGTAGGAATGATAATCTTCCCTTCTTCAAGGGAAGATTCCTTGGGAAAATCGTGGGTTGTTTCTACTTCTTGCAATGTCTTACCAATCCTTGCCTCCAATTTTGAAAAAGCTTTGTCGTTTGCCAACGTTGTTTCTCCAACTCTTTCTTCTAACTTCCCTTGAGCTCTTATCAAAGTCATGATCAAAGATTCGAGACGGAATGTCTCCTCTTGTGTGGGGGCTCGGGTTGGTTTGGCTAGTGTAGGATTATTGCAAAGTTCGTAGGGCAACCTAAAGATGGGCTTCTTACTCTTTCCATTCCCAAGAGGATTATCAAAAGGTTTGTCACTAATCATGTCGATTGTGACTATTAACGGTTCTTCACTCTCTTGGGTGATTTGGCTTGAACTCAACGGGGTCAACTCTTCTACTCTCTTTTGGAGAGAAATGATGTTTGATTTGAGTGAGCATATTGTAGAAAAGAATTATGAGTACATGTTATGTTGTTCTTGGATCACTTCCCTCAACTTGGAGTCTACTTTTGCTATCACTTTATCTTTTTGAAAGGATGAGTATGGAATGGTATGAGGTGTATTAGTAGGTTGAGTTTGGCGAAATTGTGGGTGAAAGGGGTTTAATGGTGTGAGTTTATTCCCACATCTTTGAGGTACATGCCCTATTCTTCCACAAAGTTCAAAAGGGGTTGTTAGTGAGGTAAACGGGTTTAAAGCTTTCGGACGATATAAGGTACTTTTTGGGGTGGTTTCATTTGATGGAACGGGACAGGCTAAGGAAATGGTAGTGTCAACATCACATGAGGTTTCCACTCGGCTTTTCTTCCGCTCTCCCCCATTACTTTGGGAACCTTCCCCACTTTCTTTTTGTGAATTACTTGATAGGTTTGACGTGGTGGATTGAGGTTTAAACCTACGATGGAAAGCTATAACGATCTCTTCCCACTCCATTGGTTTTGTGGCATCCTTTAAACGACGGGTGAACCACCATTTGGCTTCTCTCTTTAGTGATAAAGGAAAGAGAGTTTCTTTGATTTTGTTTTGGGTGATTCCCTCCCTCATAAAAGTTTGACACAGCTCACAAAAGGTTTGGATATGGTGTGCTGGGTTTTCATTTGGCTTACCACTGAATTGGTTATCTTCAATGAGAGCAATTAGAGTGATATGGACCATTAGGATCCCATTAGCAAGTTCAAAAACCCGGAACTTAGGATCTTCTTTTGTTGGCACCATTTTTGTCAACCTACAAGAAAAACACAAAAAGGAAAGTTAGTGATGATTAAAGGTACGGTTGCACCTAAAATTGGTAGAATTCTAAAAAAAAATCAGCAATACACTGATAAACAAAACCGTGCTCCCCGGCAACGGCGCCAAAATTTGACCGAGTTGTGTCGCAGTCCCGATACAAAAATAATTACCCACACTTAGACTAACAACATAAGGAATGTAATTAGGGAAGTAGGGATCGATCCTTAGGGAGTACGTGTTAACTATGAATTGCTATGGAGTGATTTTCATTTAAGTTCGATTCTTTTGAGGTGATTGTATAAACTACTAACATGAAATAAAATGACAAGTATGTAATGACGATATTTAAATGACGAGTATGGAAATTGCAATAAAAATAAATCTAATCTAATTGACGGAAAGAAAGGTGACGATAATTAAATCTAACTAAGAACGATAATTAAAATGACAATATTGAAAAGCTACCTAACTAAACTAATAAACTAGCAAATGACAATAAAGTAAACTATCTAAGAACGGTAATAAAATGACGGTAAAGTAAACTAGCTAAACAACAATAAAATAAACTATCTAATCAAATTGATATAAAGAATTAGAAATACATGTCAAATGATTTAAAAGCTTTATTGATACCAACATTAGAATTACTACGATTGTCTAAGCCTTGTAGCGGTATATTCCTCTCGAATTCGTACCGACTTTTTAATGGGTCCTAACGTCCTCTCAGCCTGGTAGTCCTAATTCCCATCCCAACTCTCGTTTCTAAGACAGAAATTGACTAATACAAACAATTGTTTATGGCCACTAAACAAAGTTATAGAATTTGACACGACCAAAGGAAGAAACAAACTAGATGGTTCTATTGGTATCGACTCTTCTTTTAATTCATTTTAACTAGCAAATCATTTCAATATTACAATTTTATTTATTGTATTTACATAATGATAATCTTACATTTTACTAAATTCAGTTTATGTGATTAAATAAATTAAGAGGAAAATGATAAGCAAAATTAAACTTCGAAATAAAAGTACTAAAATGATTAAGGTGATTATATTAGTAATGATTCTAGTGATGAATTTTATGATTATATGATTAGGCAAAATAAAAGATAACATACTAAGCGATAATTTGGTTTCAACTAGATTATTTTTATATGGAATTCCTACCAACAATAATATAAAAACAAGACTAATGAGATTATAATTCATGAACTCAATATGATGATGAAAACAATACAACTAATATAAATACTATAAAGAGAAAACAATGATGTCGGAAATTGCGTAAATAAAGGATAGAAAATTACCGAGATTGGAATGCAAATTATGTAAGAAAGAAAGCAAAGAACAAATATCCAACCCAATATAATGACAAATGCTTATAGGAACACTAGAAAAGTACTTGGAAATTGCTATAAAAGTAGTCTAAGATTGCATAAACTATAAACTATAATCTAAAAATTATATGAAAGATATGTAATGTTGTGTTATTCTCTTCTAAATTGTATGCCAATTGTGTTTTGTATTGTTTTGATCCTTGGCTTTTATAGGGCAGCATAGCTGCTGTGTTTCGTCCAAATTCATACCCTAGACAAAGCCATAAAACACTCCATTAAAGCATGGTAGAAGAAGAGCCAAGAGACGTTCATCAGCAGACATACCCGATCGGGTATGTGTAAATCCGATCGGGTATGTAACCCTGATGGATTTTTTCATCTCTTCCAATTTCGTCTTTGGGCATGGAATCCTATGCCTTGGTCTTGGTCAATGCAACACGTAATTGGGCTTGGGCTAGTCTTCCTTTGACTTGGGTTGATGTTTTCCTTTGAGAAACAAAGTCAATGTCCAAGATGAGTCCACTTGAGGAAGGATGTAGCGGAATCGTAGTTAAATCATGAAATTGCTATCATCGGTTCCTCGTAAACTCGTATTCTAGTACCTTTGCTCCAAATAGTAAGAAAATATAGCAAAACCGCTTTATTTCCTATAAAACGAGACAAAGCACGCAAAACAACTAGAATAGCAATATTAGCTCGTTAATCACTTAACAAAGTGCATAAATCATATAGAAATCGAGCTAAAACGAGGGTTAAATTGGTACAAAATATCGCTTATCAAACTCCCCCAAGCTAAACCCTTGCTTGTCCTCAAGCAAACATAGCAATCATAACCACGACAAGGGTAGCAAACAATGATCAATCTATCATCCAAATCTCAAAAATAAGCTCTTAACAAGTAGATGAATCATAAACCCGAAACAACAAGGGCGAAGGAAAGTGCGAATCATGGTTGAGATTTACATAACGGCGCAGCATAGAAAATATTATTTGGAATTTTTCAGCTTTTGCATGATCGTATTGACTATGGACTCTTTCGATACACTCCTCAGTCAAATTTTTGTGAAATAGGAAATATTGGTTCAAATTTGAAGTGACACTCTCCTATCTACAACTTATAAAAATGTGCCCGCAGTCTAGTATGGTAGACAATCCTAATTCATTAAGTAAGACTAATCATGATCAAAATGTAATGTAAGAAGCATTAGAGAAATAAAGAAGAGGGTTGGGAAATTTGGGTAAGAAAGTGGACAAACGATTTTTGGTCATGTGGGGCTTAAGTCAATCTAGTAATAACCAAATGTGTAGTGGATACTCAATCCAAATCATACCAATTTCCATAAACAATAGTCAAAGCCAAAAGCAGCATATTGGCTTATTAAACATGACAAATCAAGTTACGACTTCCCGAAATTTTTCTTTCTTTTCCTTTTCATTCATGGAAGCGTTTTTCTCTTCTTTTTCTTTTCTCTTTTTTTTGTTTTTCTCTTTTGAGCTTTTTTCTTTCATTTTTTTTTTCAAAGCTCACTTTTTTTTTATCTTTTTCTTTTCTAACTTCCTTTCACTGAAACACACGGGAATCAGCAATCCCGAGACAGCAGGTTTACACTAAATGGTGGGAAAAATCAGAATATCGCAAAAGTACAGAGCACCCGTACACATAAAGTCAGTTACTAGCTCAACAAGGGTAGGCAATATTGTAATGTAGCTAGAAAGAAGGGTGTTTTTGGGCAATGCGAAATGTGAACAGGAGTAAATGGCTTCAAAATGTAGATCATGATAGTAATACTTATAGAAAATGGAATAAAAACCATACTTATGCGTTTTGATGTGACACAGACTATAAGGAGAAACTACTCACTCCTAAACGGGATCGGGTTCAGATGTACCGACCACTGGAGGCTCTACCTTACAATATGAGTAGCTTGCCAAAGTCAAGATCAAGCTTAATTAAGTCCAAATGCAACTTTCTACCTACTGTGTACAAGACATCCCCATGAATGCACAATTCCTCATAACATAATGAAACATAAGCTTTATAAAAACTATAGATTGAGAAATGTAAGATGGAAATGATCTTTTCTTTTTGTCTTTTTGATTTTTTTCGAAAAGATAAACTAATAAAATTAGAAAATAAGCTAGTGAGAAAAGTAAAAATCTAAATGTAATCCTAAATGCAGTAAGTCCTAAATGCAAATCCTCCCCCAAGCTAAAACTTCACATTGTCCTCAGTGTGCATGCAATTATAATATAAGCAAACCGAGAAACGGTTGGTAGCACATAGAACAAGATAAAATTCTAATGGGAAAAGGGGTTAGAAAGAAAACTAAAAATCCTAAAAATAAAAGAAAGAAGGAAAAGCTTACAAAATGTCCAGTCTCCCCCAAGCTAGTATAAACAAGGGGAGCTTGCTATCATCTCATCTCAAAGGCCACCAGCTACGGCCTCTCCTCTCTGAAGGAGGCGGCTCGGATGCGGATCCAGAAGCATCTGTATAGTAGGTATCATCTGCAGAATAATAACTACTACTAGAAGCAACGATCCCGGTAGGGTTGCTGGCTCCTAAGGACTGGTACTCATCTAGTTGGTGACTACTAAAATCACCTCTATACCCTCCAAAACTCTCGAAGCCATAGTCAGTACCGCAGTAATCAGGTCCGGTCTGCTGCACACCTGCATCATAAGCAGTACCATACCCCCCTCCGGGCCAAGTATAGAAAGACGGGTGGGGGCCCTCAAGTCTAATCACACCTTGCCTAGCAAAGTGGTCATAAATGGGGTGCAGAGCAAGCTGCTAGTCGGACTGGACTCTATCAATGGACATGGTTAGGGCTTGAAACATGGCGGTCACGTCGCCCGTAGCATGGGTTGACTGAGAGGATGATCCTACCTTAGGGCAGTGGGATCTAATATGAACAGGGGGGTCATTGGGGGTCATATCCCCAACAGGTAGAAAATAATTGGGATGGGGTAAGATGGCCTCACCCTCCTGAAGTTGAGGACGCTGCCTAAGCAATGGAATCTGGTTTACCTCAGCAGTCAACTTGACCGAATCACGGCCAACTATCCTCCAGATCATATGGGGGTGAGAGACACGAAACCAATTAAGCTGAACAAAATAATCATAATCCAACCTATTTCCCATCTCGGTGGGAGGTGTAGTCAATGCCTGGAGGTCACTGGTGGCTTGGTTAAAACCACAAACTCGCATAGCAAGGTGAGTGATAAGGCCTCCATAAACAATGACAGTGTTCTTTGGATTAGTAGCTTTAGTCAACTGAACATCAAAATAGTAAGGAATGCTAATCGACCATTGTTCATCACCGTTCACATTCAAGAACCCTCCTAAAATATCTAACTCTACCCATCTCACTAAATGAGGCTCAGCACGGCCCAAGAAGGTCCATCCCATGAATCTTTGCCAGATTCTAATGGCGGGATGATGGATTTTTTGGTGTGGGACATGGTACCAACGAGAGACGGGGTAAGTAGAAATGGTGTTCCAAACATGGCTAATATCAAAGCCTTCGGGAGGTGAAGTAACAGTGTTTCTGTGGGTGAGACCGAATTGGTCAGCAAAGGTCCCTAAGTTCATACTATAGTCATCGTTGAATAAGCGAAACCGAACTTGAGGCATAGAGTCTCTAGTCCTAGATCTTTGCAGTTCAAATGAACTCAAGAATTCAAGGGTAAAAAGAGGGTAGGTCTTATAACTAAAGTTCATACTAGCAGTCATTCCTAGACTCCTGAATAATGCTTTGACATGCTCATAAAGCTTCATGTGTCTTAAAGAAGAAACATCAAGGAATTTGGTAGCTCTCATACCCTTGCTCTTGATGATAAACCATTTTTGCCATTGCTTGTTTGAACTAAACTCCACATCTGGAAAGTCGGGATCATGCATAGCACCTTGTCCTTCTTGACTCCCGGTTTGATCATCGGCTTCTAGCATTTCTATGTGTTCTTCATGGGCTCTACTACTTTCTCCTTTGTTGGTAGTTCTTGCCCTCTTTGATCTCCTTATTGTAGGTGCCATTTGCTATAAGAAAACAAGTATAAGAACACTTCATTATAAATACAAATTGATAGCATAAGTGTTATAATACTAGGCTTTCAAGCACAAATTCAAGCATAACAACATAAGTGAGACATTATCATGCTACTTTTGAGCATAAATTGATGGTTTTTAAGCATAACAATATTTCACTAAGATTTTGAGCAACATTACACTTGAATCTTGAGTTTGGGCACTACTTAAAGGTACTAATGCTAAAAGAACACAATGAGAGCATAAATTCAAAGTATAGAGCATGAATTCAAGCATTATACTACCATTGAGCATGAGGTTTTTAGCATAAAGTAGAGATGAGTATCCTAATTGGCATATGAGCATTCAAATCATAGTAAGCTTGCTAATTAATCACTAACATTCACTCTATAACATGTAAGAAGCATTAGAAATCCAATTTAAACAAGTTTTTCAAGTGAAATCAAAAACCCCCAAATTTGGGTTAGGGTTTGTTCATGTTGTATTTCTGAAAAATAGAGAGATTGAAGTAACTAAAGTAGGAGTAACTTACTTGATAATGCTTAGATGTTGCCTTGGATGAACTATTGTGAAAATTTTTGCAAGAAATGACTAAGAAATGAAGGTTTTTGAGAGATTTTGAGCTTTGAATATGGAGAATACGGGATAGTAGCAGCAAGCAAAGGGTAGCAAATTGGTTTTATAGAAGAAAATAGAACAAAACTCGAAACAGACAACTTACTCGATCGGGTATACATGAATCAGATCAGGGAAGTGTGCTGATCCGGATTTTGTTTCTTTTTTCTTTGTTACTTGCTCTTACCTTTTGGCTATGGCCTTGAACATTCTTACTAACCTTAATTGACTTGGCAACATGGGCTAAGGGTAGCTCCTTTTCGTCTCAATAGGTCCTCCAGTTCTAAGTACGAAAAACTATCAACTAAGCATGCATTTCTAAAAAATGAAAATTGAAAATTGTTTCCTATCTATTACAACCCAAAAATCCAAAAAGAGTGTCCAAATGAAATAGTCCAAAACAAACATTGTCTATTTAGTGGAATAAAGAATGCATAAAAAAAAAAAGTAAAGAGAAAGACGGGTTGCCTCCTGACAAGCGCATTTTTAAGTCATGCTAGACTTTGAATTTCTATCCCTCCTTAAGCCTTGTGAAGGGATGTGGGCTCCTTGTAGCCTGATTTCGTCCTTGAATTTTTCATTCATTTACCCTTGCCAACATCCATGGCAATCTCATCCAAATATACTTCCGAAGCTTTGAATGCTTCGAGGTCACCATCTCCTACACTCGTTACATTCCCCTTTCTATCAAAAGTGGCACGTGATCCATCCATTTCAAAAGTGATCTTTTCTCCTTGCACGTCGATACATGCCCAAACCGTATTTAAGAAAGGTCTTCCTAATATAATATAGTCGTCTCTACCCTTCTTTGAATAGATTACATAAAAATCAACGGGAACAAGGAAGTATCCAATCCGAATGGGGACATCTTCCACAATTCCTTCTGGAGTATGCATGGTTCCATCGGCCAATTGAAGGCTAGTGTTTGTAACCTTCATTTGCATTGGACAATGGTCTTGATAGAAGGAAAAGGGCATGACACTAATGGCGGCCCCTAAGTCACATAATGCATTCCTAACCTTATGAAGACTCATTGTGAAAGAAATATTAAAACAACCTGGATCTTTAAGCTTTGTAGGAATGATAATCTTCCCTTCTTCAAGGGAAGATTCCTTGGGAAAATCTTGGGTTGTTTCTACTTCTTGCAATGTCTTACCAATCCTTGCCTCCAATTTTGAAAAAGCTTTGTCGTTTGCCAACGTTGCTTCTCCAACTCTTTCTTCTAACTTCCCTTGAGCTCTTATCAAAGTCATGATCAAAGATTCGAGACGGGATGTCTCCTCTTGTGTGGGGGCTCGGGTTGGTTTGGCTAGTGTAGGATTATTGCAAAGTTTGTAGGGCAACCTAAAGATGGGCTCCTTACTCTTTCCATTCCTAAGAGGATTATCAAAAGGTTTGTCACTAATCATGTCGATTGTGACTATTAACGGTTCTTCACTCTCTTGGGTGGTTTGGCTTGAACTCAACGTGGTCAACTCTTCTACTCTCTTTTGGAGAGAAATGATGTTTGATTTGAGTGAGTATATTGTAGAAAAGAAGTATGAGTACATGTTATGTTGTTCTTGGATCACTTCCCTCAACTTGGAGTCTACTTTTGCTATCACTTAATCATTTTGAAAGGATGAGTATGGAATGGTATGAGGTGTATTAGTAGGTTGAGTTTGGCGAAATTGTGGGTGAAAGGGGTTTAATGGTGTGAGTTTATTCCCACATCTTTGAGGTACATGCCTTATTCTTCCACAAAGTTCAAAAGGGGTTGTTAGTGAGGTAAACGGGTTTAAAGCTTTCGGACGATATAAGGTACTTTTTGGGGTGGTTTCATTTGATGGAACGGGACAGGCTAAGGAAATGGTAGTGTCAACATCACATGAGGTTTCCACTCGGCTTTTCTTTCGCTCTCCCCCATTACTTTGGGAACCTTCCCCACTTTTTTTTGTGAATTACTTGATAGGTTTGACGTGGTGGATTGAGGTTTAAACCTACGATGGAAAGCTATAACGATCTCTTCCCACTCCATTGGTTTTGTGGCATCCTTTAAACGACGGGTGAACCACCATTTGGCTTCTCTCTTTAGTGATAAAGGAAAGAGAGTTTCTTTGATTTGGTTTTGGGTGATTCCCTCCCTTATAAAAGTTTGACACAACTCACAAAAGGTTTGGATATGGTGTGATGGGTTTTCATTTGGCTCACCACTGAATTGGTTACCTTCAATAAGAGCAATTAGAGTGACATGGACCCTTAGGATCCCATTAGCAAGTTCAAAAACCCGGAACTTAGGATCTTCTTTTGTTCGCACCATTTTTGTCAACCTACAAGAAAAACACAAAAAGGAAAGTTAGTGATGATTAAAGGTACGGTTGCACCTAAAATTTGACCGGGTTGTGTCGCAGTCCTGATATAAAAATAATTACCCACACTTAGGCTAACAACATAAGGAATGTAATTAGGGAAGTAGGGATCGATCCTCAGGGAGTACGTGTTAACTATGAATTGTTATGGAGTGATTTTCATTTAAGTTCGATTCTTTTGAGGTGATTGTATAAACTACTAACATGAAATAAAATGACAAGTATGTAATAACGATATTTAAATGACGAGTATGGAAATTGCAATAAAAATAAATCTATTCTAATTGACGGAAAGAAAGGTGACGATAATTAAATCTAACTAAGAACGATAATTAAAATGACAATATTGAAAAGCTACCTAACTAAACTAATAAACTAGCAAATGATAATAAAGTAAACTATCTAAGAACGGTAATAAAATGACGGTAAAGTAAACTAACTAAACAACAATAAAATAAACTATCTAATCAAATTGATATAAAGAATTAGAAATACATGTCAAATGATTTAAAAGCTTTATTGATACCAACATTAGAATTACTACGATTGTCTAAGCCTTGTAGCGGTATATTCCTCTCGGATTCGTACCAACTTTTTAATGGGTCCTAACGTCCTCTCAGCCTGGTTAGGTCACTAAACCCCTATTGGTAGTCCTAATTCCCATCCCAACCCTCGTTTATAAGACGGAAATTGACTAATACAAACAATTGTTTATGGCCACTAAACAAAGTTAAAGAATTTGACACGACCAAAGGAAGAAACAAACTAGATGGTTCTATTGGTATCGACTCTTCTTTTAATTTATTTTATCTAACAAATCATTTCAATATTACAATTTTATTTATTGTATTTACATAATGATAATCTTACATTTTACTAAATTCAGTTTATGTGATTAAATAAATTACGAGGAAAATGATAAGCAAAATTAAACTACGAAATAAAAGTACTAAAATGATTAAGGTGATTATATTAGTAATGATTCTAGTGATGAATTTTATGATTATATGATTAGGCAAAATAAAAGATGACATACTAAACGATAATTTGGTTTCAACTAGATTATTTTTATATGGAATTCCTACCAACAATAATATAAAAACAAGACTAATGAGATTATAATTCATGAACTCAATATGATGATGAAAACAATACAACTAACATAAATACTATAAAGAGAAAACAATGATGTCGGAAATTGCGTATATAAAGGATAGAAAATTACCGAGATTGGAATGCAAATTATGTAAGAAAGAAAGCAAAGAACAAATATCCAACCCAATATAATGACAAATGCTTATAGGAACACTAGAAAAGTACTTGGAAATTGCTATAAAAGTAGTCTAAGATTGCATAAACTATAAACTATAATCTAAAACTTATATGAAAGATATGTAATGTTGTGTTATTCTCTTCTAAATTGTATGCTAATTGTGTTTTGTATTGTTTTTATCCTTGGCTTTTATAGAGCTGCATAGCTGCTGTGTTTTGTCCAAATTCATACCCTAGACAAAGCCATAAAACACTCCATTAAAGCATGGTAGAAGACGAGCCAAGAGACGTTCATCAGCAGACATACCCGATCGGGTATGTGTAAATCCGATCGGGTATGTAACCCTGATGGATTTTTTCGTCTCTTCCAATTTCGTCTTTGGCCATGGAATCCTATGCCTTGGTCTTGGTCAATGCAACACGTAATTGGGCTTGGGCTAGTCTTCCTTTGACTTGGGTTGATGTTTTCCTTTGAGAAACAAAGTCAAAGTCCAAGATGAGTCCACTTGAGGAAGGATGTAGCGGAATCGTAGTTAAATCATGAAATTGCTATCATCGGTTCCTCGAAAACTCGTATTCTAGTACCTTTGCTCCAAATAGTAAGAAAATATAGCAAAACCGCTTCATTTCTTATAAAACGAGACAAAGCACGCAAAACAACTAGAATAGCAATATTAGCTCGTTAATCACTTAACAAAGTGCATAAATCATATAGAAATCGAGCTAAAACAGGGGATAAGTTAGTACAAAATATCGCTTATCAAATATTATGGATTATTTATTTTGTTTTTGATAATTTTGGATGTAATAGTTAGTCCCTTTTGTTCTCTTAATAATGCATTGTTTTTAGTCGGAAAGAAGCATCAGTTGTCAAAACATTTGAAATACACCGCATGTTGAGAAATGAGATGAAAGAAGACAGTTTTTGGATTTTGTCACGACCCCAATCAGGGTTGGTAAACCTGATAGGGGACGTAAAAAATTAGAAGGAACGAGTAGCTATATCACTACAAAACCGATCGGGGACGTGCAAACCCGATCAAGGACGAACATGCCAGCTACTCAGTTATCAGGCTGAAACCCGGCATTGCTCTATTGTTCTTCATTACATTTTCGCGATTTGCTCCTTCTTTCTCACTGGGTTTTTTACACATTTTCTCTTAAAACTCACTTAATCTAACTTGTAATTCATTAGTAGTCATCACTCTTTTCTTCTAGGTCATTCCAAGTAAGTAATCTATGCTTTTAACTTTGATTTATTCTTATTTGATTGATTTTTCAAATTTCGATCAAATCCTAACTCAATTTGGGGGGTTTTTAATTTAGCGAATTTTTGGTATGTTAGATGGTTTGCTAATAAAGTATAGTTGCTTAGGAGTAGAAATAAACTAGTTTGGAATGAATAGAATGTTGGAGTAAGTGTCCTCAACAATAGTGCGATCACTTAATTAAATCTCAATAACAAGAATGCAAATGGATGATTAACATTATAGTCAACTGGTCCACATTAATCGGTAATGATTGGCTTACTAGAGTTTGACATTACTGTCGTATGACGGTGGTGATCAGTTGATCCCTTGAGGTCACACCGAAAGGACGTTTTCCTAATCAAGAATAATAATTAATTGTATAACGATACAAATTATTTAATCCCTTAAACAAAACAAGTTTACAAGTGAAAAATATATCTTATTGTAATATGATTAAATAAGATTCAATAAATATAATTTTTATATTAGAATGCTTAATGTTTATGAAACATTTGAGACAAGCATGATTGGTTGATCATAATTACAATTAGTTGTAGATCATATCAACCAAATATGAGATGACCCATTTATATATATGTGATCATAAATTATTACTTAAAATGTAAAGTTTAATTTATTTGACATGAAATTGTATTTAAACTAGTTAAATACATATTTATATTATAAGATAACATGTCACATGTCGCATATCACATGTGTGACAAATGACAAAATCACAAAATGTAAAATGGAGTCCATATTACACATCAAAACTGGCTTTGCTTGTGTGTAGGGTAGTGTTTAGGCTTTGTTGAGATATGTTCTTTTGATGATGACCCCTCCCCCTCTTGAGTACCGGATCCATAAACTCAACAGGCTTTAATGTTGTTCTAATCAAGATTAGGCATAATCATCACTAGCCTAAATACCTATAGCCACCCTACAAACTTTGATAAGGCAAAAAGCAAAAGGCAACCATCTTTCCCATGATGGTGCCGGCTTTGGTGAAGGTTTTAAGAGGATGTTTTCCTCTTGTTTTGAAATATAACATCTCATAAGAAAACACTTACTTTTTCTCACTATAAATCTCTAAATACTTAGAAACTTTAGAAGTTTCATAGAACTTGTGTTTAGAGCTTGAACTCAGATTTCTAAGGTACAAATTTCGAGTGTCTTGTACTCAGATTAAGGGGATCTTTTTTGTTGTTCTAGTAAAACAATATTCAAAAGCTTAAGGGTAAGTCTAGGTGCAACTTATAGGAGGGTTCCTACTCTTGGAGCTTTTGGAAATTCATCCTAAATCATCTAGCTCAAGAACAAGTACAAGAAGGTGTCTTGTACTTGTGCCCATACTCAAATAATAATCAATGTGAGGAACATTTTCTTTCTCTATTTCGATTTATATAGTTAGCATGTAACTAGATCTTTCAAGCTAATGAAAAATTAATTAGTATTACTTAAAAAATGTCTTGAGTGTAGGTATATGAACCTAAGAATTGGTATCAGAGCATAGGATGTTGCATGCAATCGGTTTTACAAAGTTTTTACGAGTTAAAGTAACAAAATAAAACTAGAAAATTAGTGATTTATATGATAAAGTCACGAAATTTTTAAGCATGAAATACCTCCTGGTCCTATAATGAGTATAAGTCATTTTGATTATTTATGGAAGATTATTGTTTTATTTAATGATTTTTAGTTAAATAAATCCATTTTAATGAGTAAAATGAACTTTTATTTGGTAAAACTAGTTATAGTTCGAATCTGGCCATGAAAATTTAATATGATATCACATGCATATTATAACTACTGTATGTAAAATGTGAGATAAATATGATTTGTTTTGCATGATTTATAATTGTTAATAGTTAAAAAGGCATAAATTGTGATTATTTTGACATAAATAGCTTAAATGAATTGTTTGCATGAGAAAATTATCATATGTTTCATAAATAATGGAAATATCAGATGTATAAGTTTAAAATTAATTAGATTAATTTTTGTGTGATTTTAGCATTTTAATTGATAAAATCGATTAATAGCAACTATATTTTTCTCTAAAATGATTCGAAATTTTTTGACCTAAATTTTGACATGAAGATGTTCCTGGAAACGTTCCAGAATATAAAAATTTTAAATTTTCAAATTTATAAATTAATGTAATTTAATTTGGAATTGTTGCATAAAAGTTATGTTAATAAGGGTCAAAACCGAGCAATAATGCAAAACCAAGTTGATTTATTGTCAAATAATTAGTGGAGACTAATTATTGAATCCTAAAATAGTTAGGGTAGTTAACTTGGACTTAAATTTGATTTAAGTACTAATTTGTGATTTTAATTGGTTATTATCACGCATTTCCATAAAATCGGGTTATATACGATATAAGGTTATTAGGGCGATTTGACACATTAATATTGCATGAGTTTAGATATAATTATGCTGCATTTTGAATGAATGAATTTCATTTTGATTTATGTAATTTTTGAATTATGTAATTTGTCTTAGTATGACCTTAGTTTTTAATCGATATTACCCGAAATGTATGGGAATATTGATTCGGTTGTAATTAAATGTGATCTCGTATCACTTTTATTTTATTATTTCATTTTATTTTGCAAATGTATAATAGAAAAGCCTTGTAATTTTATTATATCATTTGTAATCCCGGAGTTTCCTAAAGACGGTGCCATTTGGAAAGGTGTTCCAAAAGAGACGGTATCCTTGGGAGGCGTGCATATGAAGTTCAAGGGACCAAGGAGTTTGTTTCCGAATTTGTAATAGTTAATTTGATTTTCTATTATTTTAAGATGGCAATAATAGGAATTTATTTATTGCTTGCATTTTATTTATATGTCACATGCATGCCAAATCGCCACTTAAATCACACATGCATTTTATCGAGTTAATTGACCGCGTCAATTACAATTATCGATAGTTCACCTATTTTGTTCACATAAAAGGAGATAGATAATATAAATTGACTTGACCTCTATTTTTTTAATTGAGACTTAGCCTTAACAATTAGTAGAACCCATGAATCCCAATTTCATAAGGAAGTAGGTTCGGCTCACCGAGGTGCTAAACTTATTACGTTGGGTAAGTGGGGCAATAAATCGTTATTGCATCGAAATTTGGTTGCAATCAACGGAAAGATTAGGGTCCGTGGCCCATGTGTTCCGGGCTAAAGATGACAATAAAGTATTTCATCGACCAAGAATTCTAATTGTAGAATCGGTTAAAGAGTTAACCCACCAAGTAATATTAATAAAGGTCCTGGAGTCCGTGGCTCACATAAACCCGAGTTAATATAGGATTTGGGTCTTGGAATCATTTATGTAATTGGGTAGAGGTCATTATATAAATGTCAAACTTGTTTAAAATGTTTACAAGTATTTCAAAACGATAAATGTTGTTGTTTCTTTCATCTCATATTTTGTAGTCAAACATATTTATTCGCATTGTCGGCAAACGATAACGAGGTTCGACCTCCCGCATCACAACTCACCATCTTATCATGCCTTAGATCCTTTATGGATCAATGCAATTCGAAAAGAATTGTTCTAATTTAGCGAATTGGAATGGGCAACTTTGCCTTACCACCAAAGGTGATAGTAAGCTTCGTTACCTCACCGAGGTTTTTCTCAACGCTCCTAAATGCAAGGTCAACTAACACCGTAAAGGTGGGCTATGAGACCTCCCAAAAATAATCGGCCACGGTCAAGAATGTCTTGATCTTCTCTATAGATGCAAAGCTTCAAAGGAATGTCATAAAGATGAATTCCACGTAAGAGATCTACAATAAACTCATGACCATGTTTTCACGAGCTCTTAGGATCACTCAGTATGAAGTCGCTTCTTAATTTTTCGACCTTAAACATGAAGGATGGTCAATATGTTTGCTCCCACGTACTCAAATGATTGAGCATGTCGAGATACTAAAGAAGTATGGAATAGCATTTTCTGAGCAACCTGTGATTGACCGCATACTCCACTCCCTAAACCGTATCAAAGGGTTTGTTAATTTTGGGGTGAACTTCAACATGCAAAACGTCACCACGACTCTACATGATTTGCACAAAATGGTTGTGCAAACCGAGGGTGATATGGGCTACCATGCTAGCACTAGCAAATATGTTTTGAACATTGATAAGACGATATTTATTCATATTTATACCCCTTATTTATATATTTTTACGGTCGTCATTTACATTATTTGAGTTATATGTCATACATTTGTTAGTTACTGTAATTAATTACTTAAATATTATTAATTACTTAAATTAGTTACTGTAACTAATTAGTTTGTTTGGTGTACCTAGATTATAATCCGAACGGAAGGATCGAGCTAAATAATGGACCAAACTACCAAAGACACTTGAACCAAGTTGAATGTAAATGGGCTAGAGAAAGACGAAGTCCAAGAGCTACAATTAACACAAGCACGTGGGCCAAGTAATTGAAATCAAAACCAAAACAACAGAGGACAACTTACGATTAAAAGAAGACATGAGACTTTAAGAATAGAACACAGCAACAAACAAACGAGCAGAAGAAAGCAAGCTAAAGAGCAAACAATAGAACTCAACTCCATCTCCATCTCCATCTCAAACTCTATCCCCTGTCTATATTTTATTTACAAAATCTATCCCGTATATCCGAATACCATTATAAATACCCGAGTCCGTTGACAGAATAAAGAGGGAGGTGAATACCCATATAGTTTATAAAGAAAGATGAGCGAAATGAGTGACGGTTCAATCACTTTGGGTCACAATATGAAGATGAAGCAGTTCTAGGACGGAGTCTTAGTACACGTCCGAGTACGGGTGGATTCGGGTTCGATCGGAGGCGTGAATCCGAGGGTCGAGTTGCGGATTCCGGGCAATTAAATAAGTGTTTCTTACTTCTTCTTGTACCTAATTTATGGTTGAATTCGTTGATTAATTTTAGTATTAAACCGTTAGTTGTTTATTGTTAATCTTCAGTTATTTGTATCCAAAGTTTTACTCGTCTTAATATTAAGTTCCAATTTCAGTTTATTAATTTGTTATCTTATTATGATTGAAATTGTTACGTTTGCTAATTATATGATTCTGGCTTAGTTCGAGTCAAATAATACGTGTAGCAACTAATTTAAGTTAATCTCTGAAAATTGGGGTTAGTTTAGGTTAGGAGTAATATTTGGTCAGTTAATCTATTAGGTAGTGACGACACTTAAATGGTTAATTGGATTAATGACGTCTTCTTAGCTCAATAATGCTTCTAATCCGGTCTTTAGTAGGGTATGACAAACTTACATCGGTCGGTTAGTTTAGAATCGGTCTAGGCTTAGTTCAGGTCGGTTGTAATTAAGAGAAGATAGGGAGTTCTTGTTATCTTGAATTCCGCAATTAATCTATAAATAAATGAAAGAGTTGACGTAAACAAATATCGGTTGACAAGCTAAAATTACCATGAGAATATGTGTTTAATCGGGTATTTAACTTCACTTTTATACATTCGTATTTAGTTACGTTAGTTTATTAAAATCACAAATGAAACCCCCCTTTATCGTAAATATGTTAATAGCCGTAAATAATGGTATATATGTAAGTTAGTTAATAAATATTACTAAGTAGTTAATTAATTGTTCTAGTCTCTCCGTGGGATCGACCCTACTTATCCTTTACTATGTTTATATTTTTGAGGTTAAGATAGGTAAATAAATTGTTAATTTGTATGCGCAAACGACACGTATCAAACATCAAATGACAAAAGCAAAGGGAAGTTCAAGAAGAGTGGACACAAAGGGAAAAAGCCCACAACTTCTAAGGATAAAGAAAGGCTTTTGGGAATAGTTATTCTAAGTCTAAGAAGGGTGTCACCTCTAACGACAAGTGCCATTATTGTAATGGTTTAGGCCATTGGTTTGCCCCAGATATTTGGGAGATATTAAGACTGGACAAGTTCTTCCAGTAGATAATAGTTATCCCGGATGTTTATGTTATTGATATTAATCTCAACTTTGGTATTTTAATACAAGTTGTAGTTCTCAACCTTCTAAATCGGATTTAGGGCATGAGAAGAAGACAAGGCAAAGCAAGCTAAAACGGATCTACGAGATGAGGGAGCTAAGGTAGCGACCACATAAAGGAGACCTATGGATTGACTTTGGGTTATTTTGTTATTTGTCTTCCTAGTTATTGTATTTTGAATGTCGTTTTAGAACTTTTTGATTTCCATGTAAGACATGAAAACTGGTTTTTATTTCCATTTTGAAAGACAATTGTTGTACTTTATAAGGATATTTTGGTTTTCAACCCAAATCATTATGTTAGTGGAATTTATGTTCTAAACTTTGCATTATACAAAGTTAATATCTTAAACATAAAGTATTGTGACAAATTGATCATAAGAGAAAATATAATGATTTGATCATTACAATCACCTAAGTTATGAATTGGATTCTCACTTATGCACTTGTGACTGAGTATCACAACTTCTTTGAAATAAGAAAGATCAATTGCATAGTCAAATCGAGTTAATGAACTCGCACTTGGGGATTTACAATCCATATAAGTCCTAAGATAAGATCTTTTTAACGCCAATGTGACTCCATACGGGTTATGTGTGACAACCCTCGCGAATGCGGAAATAAAACATAACAAGCATGTGATTTATATAGCGTAAAATACGGTGTTTTTAAAACTTTTTACATGCAAATAGAAAGGTACGAGGAATGTCAATAATTACAAACCAAGATATAAAAATACTACAAGAGACGTAGTCTCTCAAAATGCTATCCAACATCAAAGTTATTAGCAACTAGTTAAACAACGTCTAGAGGTGAATCATCCAGGCCAACGCCCGCTAGCTCACACCCGAACCCAAAATACCACAAGCAAAAAGCCATCCAATCAAGCAACCTGTTCATCCATGAAAAACATGAACGCCACAGTCAGTGAGGAGTAACTCCGGGTTCTCCCAGCCATATCACATTAAACGTACATAAACGGAAATACAAAAGTATAAGCATGCATATATAAATATACATGTGAAATACGAGAAAGATAAATAGGCTATTCAATATATAAAGATAAGAGCTCATGAAGTACAAATCCGTAAACATCATACTATTGATAGACTCGGGGATGACACTCTTAGGCAACCATACACTCACAAGGGCTTGCAGCTCACCGTTAGCGGCATAAGTTTGATAAGATTGAGACTCGACAAATAAACCATGCCAAGTCATCCAATGGTCACAAATAACCAATCATATAATCATCCATCCAAATGGACAAATACGTTGACGACATCTCTCACGGTAAATGACACGCACTAGCACCGTGTACATGCAAGTATGATTAAAAGGCATCCACGGGATAAAACATTGCCCTGAACGCATACACGATTCAATACATTTCGTATATGTAGACTAATTTCCTCCT
>JAIUZE010021306.1:15000-23088 GCA_022085475.1 Heliosperma pusillum | reverse complement strand
AATTTGATTGATTGTAAAATGAAAAGTTGTTGGTGAGTAATGTTGGGGTGAGTGCAGTGTAATATAGAGGAAATAATGAGTCGGGTTTTGAAATTGTTGTTACGGAATTGACTCGGGTTTTATTATTATAATAAGATAATTAATTAGATATTAAGTTAATTAAATTAAATATCTAGATATTATGTTATATTAATGAAAAGAAATGAAAATATCAAGCTCTATTAGAGGGCAAAGAGCCGTGTGGCTTGGTGAGAAATCGGGTCTGTTTTGTAAACGGTTTGCGTAATTTTCGTTGACAGATCGATAAAGTAATAAATATCTAAGATATTATTATTAGATTAATCAAAATAATGAAAATATCCAAAAGTGAGTGGAAAAAGGATGACATGGGCGTGTGACTCATGCCAAAGTCGGGTTTCGGGTTTGTTTCGGGATTTTAGATGACTCGGGAATAGTTAAATGACGTTCGGGTTAAAACCGTAAAAGTTATTCTTTAATTCCAAATAAATTCAAAATAATTTTATTAAATTATCATAAATTCTAATAAATCTAAATAAAAATAAATCAAAAATATTATTTTTTTAAATAAAATTTCGGTCTTCAACTTATAAGGCGAATCGGGAAAAAGTCAACGAAAGTCAAAGTTGACTGAAAAACGGGATTCTCATGGAATCTCTCAAAAATTCCAAATACGAACTCGGAATTTCAAAATTCCACTGGAAACAATAAATTCCACTTTAAAACTTAAACAGGATCAAAAGTATTCGTAAAATATTTTTACTAGAAAAATAGGGTACTTTTCGGGTTGTTACAATCACCCCTCCTTTTAAAAAGTTTCGTCCTCGAAACTTAGAAGAAGGAAAGTAACATATATGTAGGTCTATTTCAAAACTGTTAAAAATATACTTGTAATAAAAATATAGGGTCTTATCAATAGGGCGGAAGATTCTCGTCTGCAGTCAAGAATCTCATCGTCCAAGTCAAAGACTTTAAAAGATACATTTTCGCATCAATAAATGGGAAAACTAGTTATCGAACGTCTCCAATAACAAGTCTCAACACTCCTTGACGGTAAAATACTTGAAATCATAAAACAATTCCAAAAGCTTTTAGTTCAAAAATTTCGTAGTAAAAGTAATTACTCTATTATCTATGCCTAAAATTCCTAACTAAAGCTTATAGTAATCTATCTAAGAGAAATGATAATCGATAGAAGGAACGGAATATTCGAAAGAATAAATCGAATAGAAAGAAAGAAGAAAGAAGAAATAAATCACAAAATTATCTTCCATCTATGACAATTCAAATGTCGATCGCAACTCGACTACACTAACTGTACAAGTAAACTGGTCCTTAAGAGAGTGCAATAATCCTCAACATTTTCAATCATCAGATTCCTACCAAATTATTTCATAAGCATGACACATCGAGTAACAACTCCCAATTATTTAAATTCAATTAAAATCTTCTAAGGTCCATCAAAACTCTTATTGGAAATTACCATCAAAATATTTATAATTAGGGAAACAAGACCGCTAACCACCACAAAGTAAAGGACTTACTATGAAATCCTTTAATCCGATTTATCCTAAAATTCATTATCCTAAATTATTAATAATGAACCTTCTCATCCTCAAAAGTTGAATCTCGAAACCTCAAAGAGATTAGTCACACAAATCTCGATTCACTTAACTTTTGCCAAACCTAGGGCAATGCGACCGTAATCAATTTATTTATCTCTTCCCAACTCTTAATACATCGGTTTTCGCTTATGTCGATATTCCTCAAGTTGTGTCATCAAATCCTAATTCCACAAAGTATTTATTCCCGTTAGGGTCCAACATTTAACGACCATAATTTCCCAAATAACACTTAAAAAATCACTAAAATTCTTAACCACAACTCCAACTATCCTTATGATTATTTCGATCCTCAAAACGATATTGCAACATTAAGCTTTCATAGCCTAAAACCACTAGGAGAGTTCATTCTAAGTTTATCCTCAAATCCTTATAATCCTCTGAACATGAAACTAGCTTAATAGGATGGTTAGGTACCATATTCGAAACTCCTTCAAAACACCTCCACTAACCCTTACGATAGCTAAAAGAAAACTACCTCTGAAGAGAGTAGGGATAAAAGATCATGATACTAGGAACATTAGGAAGCATTATTAAAGACTAAGATAAGAAGAAATTAAAAGACGAAGGCGAGAAAAGAAATGAGGTTGATTTAAGGAGGTGAAACTACCAGACACTATCTCTGGATGGTAAAGATATATGAGTACTTTCTCCAGTTGAAGCTTTGAGAGGTAATTTATCGGGTAATCTCCTCGAAATAAAGGATAAAGAAGCTCCCGTATCTAATAAAATTAAACACGGTATTTCTTAAATTGAAAACATACCAGTCATAACGTCTGGTTGAGCATCGGCCTTAGTGCGGCTCATTAGAATTCTACCCCTCGGTCTCCCAGAAGTATCTGGTGTAAAAGTTGTCTTCTTCTTTTCAGGACATATATTAGACTTATGTCCCGGTTTCCGACAAGCATAGCACACAATTGGCTTGTTGAAACAGCCAATACCTGGATGCATAGGCAGCTTGCACCCAAAACAGATACGATCCTTAAGATCGTTGTTGCTCGGGAAGAATGGACGTTTACTCTTACCATCGGCATTAGAGGAAGAGGAAGCGAAACGTCCTTTGTCATGGAAATTTGACCTTGGATTGAAAGAGGAAAAAGGAGATGGACTCTTCATCTTTGCCCCATCACTAAAAGCCTTCATGGAGTCCTCGGCCCGAAGTGCATCATCATACAATTCTCCGAAAGATGTAGAGCTCTTCCTTACTTTGCTTTGGAGCACAGCACTTAGCTTATTACGATAGTAAAAAGCTCTATCTTCATCATCCTTGATGAGTCCTGGCGCAAAACGAGCAAGCTGGTTGAATTGAATGGTGAAGTCTTGGGTCATCAAATCACCTTGCTTAAAATCGATGAATTCTCTGAGTCTTTGCTGATTGAGCTTCCAGGGGCAAAATCGGTCCTCAACAAGAGACTTGAAACATTCCCACTCGAAATTGATTTCTAGAATAGCGGTGGGATTGGAAATAGACCACCAGTAGTCTGCCTCCCTTACCAGGAATAACTGAGCAATCCTTACCTTGTCCTCTTCAAGGACTTGGTAATAGTCGAATTGGTTCTCCAACTCTTGAAACCATTCCGAGAGCTCGGTAGGGTCCTGCTCACCACCATAAGGCTTAATATTGCTCCTAGCAATTTGGCTAGCCACCCAAGCATAGCCTTCTTGGCAATTGTATTCTCTATGAGGAGGAACTTGGTTGGCACTAACATCCATCTCTTCTATATGAGATCCAACCATCTTCATAAGAAACAAAACAAATTAAGTTACTCCTAACAATTAGCATAAACAAATAGACTACAACATAAATCCTAATCTACCCATCCTACCATTCTATCTCACAAGTTTATTATTTTATTAAGGTCAAATTATTTATGCAAGGGTACACAAACGTGCGTCGGGAACAAAATAGCTCTGATACCAACTGTGACACCCTCAAATTTGCGGAAAGAAAAAAAATAATTTAAATAAATAAACAAAGGTGTCATAAATAAAAAAGGTTCATAACAAAAGGAAAATAATATTATACATAAGAATTATACAAGACGGGAGACATATCTCCCGTATAAATACGGAAATAAAAGAGTGTATAATAATATACAATCTAAGAACCGAATATAGGTCCAAGGTAAATACTTCGCTCGCTAGCTCGTCATGTACCCCAAAATATGCATCACAAACCTGCCAACCGCATTAAATATAAACACGGAAGCCACAGTCAGTGGGGAGTAACTCCGAGTTCTCCCAGCCACGAAATGTCAAGTTTAATAAAACATGAATAACATAAAAGCATTGTATATGGCAAATAACAAAACCTTAACATATATGATATGCTTTTCATGTTATGAAACAAATAACTAACATATAACCTAGCATATGAAAGCTATCATGTGAATCCGATAATAATCTATAATACGAGGTAGGGAAGCTGGTATGCTAGCGCATAGGTTACCGTTAACATGGCCATGATACACTCAAACCCTAATCAACACGTAATCATGTGAATCAGTTAACAATCGGTAATCCAAACTCTATCAATCTTAGCCGGCTTGCATCTCACCTTCTAAAACTCATAGAATCATACAAACATGAAAGACAAATACTTCTACAAACAGGCATAAGTTCTTAGCACAGTCAATAGTCGACTTCTGTAACTCGAGGCTATACCACAAGGTAGGAAAAACATCCTAGTCCTAGACTGATCAGACCTAGCGACAACAGCTATTCCATTCCCCGTCCCATGACATAACCGTACATGAGAAACTCTACTAGGCGACCCCCTAAGCAGAGATGGCTAGTACTTAAGCTGGCTCCCTTCCCAAAGCGGAACTCTTAGGACGCCATGCCCCCGGCTTGGTATCAAAAGGCCCAGGCCAGGGACACAAAAGCTATCAAGCAGTGAACTCCATATGCTCGTTATAGATAGTACGACCTATCAATGTCATGGTCCAAGATACTCATTTAGAATTAGAATGGTCAAGACGCCATATACTCATAATTCTCTATGGGTACTTAGTCGACACGACACCAACCATATAATTAAACAGTCACGGGAAAAACTTCCTATCATGTGACTAATTGCACATAAATCATATTCAAATATCATATCGCCTCATATCTACTAAGGCTCATTCATTCATTCATTAAATACAACCTTACCTGAAGACAAATCCCCGACCCGAGTCCCGCGACGGGTCATCAGTCAAAACGGGGCTGACTAGATCGTAGTTTGACCAAACCCGTTTGGTCAAACCGGCTAGAAACAGAGTCTTAGTCATCTCGGCTTGAACAAAAATCATCATATTCAATTCATGTTATTTATTTCAACTTCTAACATGTGAATAATTAAAATCATACAAAAACCCGCTTGACTTAAGGATATCAATTTAAACTATGATCTCGTCTTATAATTTCTAACATGTGAGAAATAATAATTTTATGAAAAATACTTTTAATTAAATAATTTACTTATTAAAATTTCCCACTTGCTAAATATTACAAAACATGATAAAAATAACGATAACTCCAAAAACCGTCACAAGTCTAAGGAAGGGGACCCACGGGCTGATTTGGGCCGACTTGACACGGGCCTGGACTGGGCCCACGGCCTGGTTTGGGCCTGTTTTGTTAAAATTCTAAAAAACCGTTTCCTAATATTTCCCGCATGCTTTAACATAATTAAAACCCGTCAAAACAACAACATAACAATCAAACATCGACACAACCCAAAGACCAAAACCCGGACCCACCATGGCCAACCCAGACCGGCCTGGACCGGGCCTGAACCGGCCTGAACCGGCCTGGTTTGGGTCCGGTTCCCAGCCCTTTCCCACGGTTCAAACACCCCAAAATTCCCAATTAATTCTAACATGTTTTTAATTAACAACATCCATTTTTAACAACCAATTTAACAACCATCCATACAAAAGCATGATTATGAACAAATCATAAAAAGATGTCAAGAACACTAACATATTAAAAATACCATACCACATGAAAATCATAACCACTTATCATGTTACTAGTAAAAATCCATAAATCATAATAATATGAATAAAAACGAAAGATGAACCAAAAACAAAAGAAACAAAAGCTATGTAACATCAAATCGTCGAGTAACTCGGAATCGTTACCTTAGCTAGCAAGATCAATTAGCACCAAAATAAGAAGTATAAAATAAGAAAACCCGTCTACTAATCTTCACCCAAAATATACGAGTCTCCAAACTCGTCTTCAAAATCTTCCCCTATAAGAAATGACAAGACAAACATTATTAGAACTTAAACTTGATCTTCCATAATTCAAGTGTTGAAAACGATTTTGTCGGACAATTTTGAAAATTAAACCGTACTTGAAGATGGAGACGAAGAGGAGATTCTAGAAATTATAGTTAGGACGATTTAATAAGAAATGAAGGTTTTAATGAGACGATTTTGCTCAAAGAACGACGAAGAACAAATGAAGAAACGACGTAAAACTAATGAAGAACGATGAGAACGATAATTAGATGCTTATTTGATTGATTTGTCCAATGTGAAAAGTTTGTTGTGAGTACTGTTTGGTTGCTTGTCCGTGGGTCTATAGGAGGACAATACCTGAGTCGGGTTTGAAATTGTTGTGTTACGGAATTGACTCGGGTTTTTATTATAATAATATTAATTAATTAAATATTAAGTTATTAAAATTAAATATCTAGATATTATGTTATTGTAATCAAAAGAAAGAAAATATCAAGCTCTATTAGAGGGCAAAGAGCCGTGTGGCATGGTGAAGAATCGGGTCTGTTTTGTAAACGGTTTGCGGCGTTTAAGTTGACGGATCGATAAAGTAATAAATATCTAAGATATTTGTATTAGTTTAATCGAAACAATTAAAATATCTCAAGTGAGTGGAAAAGGATGACATGGGCGTGTGACTCATGCCAAAGTCGAGTTTCGGGTTTGTTTCGGGATTTACGATGAGTCGGGAATAGTTAAATGATTCCCGGGTTTAAACCGTAAAACCTTATTATAAATTCCGAATAAATTCAAAATAATTTTATTAAATTATCATAAATTCTAATAAATCTAAATAAAAATAAATCAAAAATATTATTTTTTTAAATAAAATTTCGGTCTTCAACTTATAAGGCGAATCGGGAAAAAGTCAACGAAAGTCAAAGTTGACTGAAAAACGGGATTCTCATGGAATCTCTCAAAAATTCCAAATACGAACTCGGAATTTCAAAATTCCACTGGAAACAATAAATTCCACTTTAAAACTTAAACAGGATCAAAAGTATTCGTAAAATATTTTTACTAGAAAAATAGGGTACTTTTCGGGTTGTTACATATTTAGGCAATAAATTGAGTAGTATTTATTTTCCATAAAACTTAGGAGATATGGTCTCTCAATCACTTTTTGAGATAACATTTATTTGTACCCTTATTTATAGTTTTTGTGACCTTTTTATTATTTATTGTGTTCCTCAGTGATTCTTAAATTTCGTAGCTATAAATATTTTACTTAATAAACTTGATTCGTATGTTCGTATTCGTTTTGATACTTTGTGATACCATTTTTTATGTAAACTACAAAATGGTCTCACAAAAAAATTATTATGGAAATGTTTCCCCTACACTTACCTTTTTTGGCAACACTGGAATTGTTTAGTCTCCTTATAAAATTTAGGAAAATGAGATGGCGCCACCGGGTGGTACTTAATATGGGCGATACCGGGGTTATTATAGTAAAATTACATATCTATTTTTAATTTCCTCCCATAAAAATTGAATTTAAAATTTATTAGTGAAAATGGTAGTTTAGGAACTTAAACTATAACTCAACAAAAACGAGTAAACCAAAAGTTTGTGAGATTTGCCTTGATATTTGCCACTTTTTGAGGTGGAATATAATGCTAACAACAAACAAGTTTATATTGGATTTGTGTACACCATTTCAAGCTCAATGATGCATTTAACATGTGAATGATGCCCATATGTAGTAGATAAAGAACTTTGGGAATGATATCCGATTCTTACGTACAATGCATTTAACAACTTAATGTCGCAATAACTTCCATATTAATTTATAAGATTAATAGGTAAACGCTTTAATTTAATATTGTTCATTTCTATGAATGAACGAACTACATAATAAAGTGTATTTAAAGATGTTATCATTGTTATGTAACTGAGAATCGACCCGTAACTATTAATATAAATAATCAGTACTACAAATCTATGAATGAACGAACTACATAATAAAGTGTAATTAAAGGTGTTATGTAACTGAGAATCGATTCGGAACTATTTATATAAATAGTCACCACTACAAAGCTATGAATGAACGGACTACATAATAAAGTCTCTTTACGAGAGGAATTGAATTGATATTTCAATTTCTGTTGGTTTATATATGCAAAGTAGATGAAGATGAATATCACACTGAATAATGAAGAATTGATGATAAT
>JAIUZE010021306.1:0-10000 GCA_022085475.1 Heliosperma pusillum | reverse complement strand
CCATCACCCCATTCATCTCCAATACTAGTTTTACAATATTTTTATCACTATAAAGATTATATAAAACAACTTATTATCTAAAATTCTTTAAAGTCAACTTTTGAATGTGTTTTTTTCTTAATTAATAATGATGTCACCAAATTTTAATGTACATAATTCAACTTCCAAGCAAATTAATATTATTTAACATTTCCTATTTAACGTTGTTTCTTTGTTTTCTATAAAATAGTCATGTAATGGGTACACATTTGAGTAGTTTATTTGACTTCCTGGAATTTTGTATGATCAATTACTAATCCGTGTATTATTTATTTATTTTTCTTATATCGTGTAGGCGGTAATGAAGACGCATTGATAAAGTCATAGGCTTAGCTAACTAACAACGTCATGCAATGGTAAATTTAGATTTCTCAATTAGTAAGTTCAATCTTCCATTCTCTTTGAAAGTTTTTTTTTTTTTTGTAATCAAATTATAAAATTTATGGAAGTTAATTTTGAAGATGATAAAAATTTAGGATAAAAATATGTATTAATGATGGATATCGAATTTTATTTGATCTTCGTTGAAAAAATAACTTTATAATTGCTAATTTCCATTTTTGCGCCTAATCTCTTATTACACCTTTTTTTTTCATTTACCATTATTTTCTTACTACATATTATTGTCATTTATATTATTTAAACGATATATCATTCAAAGGGATACAAGAGTTAAGCGTCAAAATTAGATCGATCATATACCTCAAAAATGGACCACGTCTCATTTTTTTTGTACCTAATAGTCTATTATGCCCTTTTTTTCCATTTACCATTATTATCTTATTATAAAATGTCATTTATATTATTTAAAAACGATAGGTCATTATAAGGAAACAAGAGTAAAGTATAAAATTTAAACCGATCATCATAACTCACACCAATCAAGAATTTATCTGTGAAAGCAATAATTTGTAAGTTATGATAATTTTATTATTATCATGTAATTATAATTTGTTAAAAAGTGGTATATAACTTGACCAAAGTAGAGGATGATGGAATTGAAATTGACCAACTTAAATGAAAACATGAATTTTCAATTAAACTATTGGCATCTCTTCAAAGTTATATGTATTATTATTAATTGTATTTTGTATATGTTGTGCATTTGTATATTTTATAAGAATTAATGGCTGAAGATGGTGGTATTACTTTTTTCTTATATGGATTTTAATAGTAGAAGTTCAAATTTAGGAAGTTTACACTCGGCAACGTTGTTAATTAGCGAATTGATAATCAAATTGTATATTCAGATTCTAATATTTTGTATCTCAAGATCTATTAGGCCTAGGCCCATGCCTTGACTTTATCGACTATCTTGTTCTCTTTTTATCCATTCAAACAATAAATTATGGGGATGATAATGACACTACCGTTTTTGATAATGTCATCCAAATACAAGCTAATTATAGGAGTATCTTACTATTCACTCTCTTATAATTTGAATGACATTAACTAAAAGAGTTGTGGCGTTATCATCGCCCTAAATTATTATCCACATTAATACATTATTGCTCACACGTGGCGTTTTTTACAAATTCCGTTTATTTTGACTTATAAAAAAATGGTGGTTGGTAATAAAGTAAACAACAAAACACAAAACACAAAATATAAGATATTGTCTACAGGTTAATTATAACTCTAAATAGTTTATATACAAGTCGAACTATAGAAAAACATTATGTACATAATACAATGCTATTCTGATCTTCAATTTCGAAATTTTTTATATGGCCTTAAATGTTATCTATCTGCGATATGATTTTGATTGTAAGGAGAAATTACCATGGGAAGTTGGCAACAAATATTTTTAACCCCTATTTATTTTTAAGTCGAAGAATAAGAAAATGGAGATACCAATTGATCGGATATCAAGAGAAAACCCGTGATTTTTCACGGGTAGCCAAACTAGTTAAATAAACAAAAAGTTACATCCCTACTTAACAAAGCAACAACCACATTGCTTATTTGTCAAAGCCTCCTTAAAAGTAGGAATATTTAAGGGATCACTTATGCATTGGAATTAATTAATTGCTTAGACAATACCTCACCCATATGAATTACATCAATTAAATATGCATAAAATATACTTCGTATTAAATATCAGTCATTTTTAAATATAACAATAGGATTAATCAATAAAGTTTTTCATCAATATGATTCAAACAAAATCAAAAAGAAATATTGGTGGGACAAAATTAAATCAAAATGATAAACATTGGATTTATACTATATAATAACTAAGATTGTACAAAATTATCGACACTTAAATAATAGAAATACATAATTTTTTTGAAATGTATGTTACCGTAACGGATATTATAATAATTATTATATTTCAAAAATTAAAAAAAATGATGGAACATAAATCTCAAAGAGCAAAGGTTTACATAAAGAAATATTAATTTAGCGCATGAAATATGAGAAGAAATATAGTGCAAGTATATATTAAATAATAAATATGAGTAGTAAAATCAAATGCATGTATAAAAGTATAAAACTCTAAGAAATTAAATTATAGAAAACTCGGTTTAAAAATGGTATGAAACTATGAAACTATAAAAATTAATAAAAACAAACTTTACATTATCAAACCTTATAAATTGAATGATGTATTTATCACCTAATGCATAAAAATTGTTCCAATAGGGATGATTTTAATCCGAAAATCTATAAATTTAATCTGAAAGAAATGGGTTTGAAAGAGTTAGATTGACTGCGCTTCTCAAATAAAGGTGTAAAATAGGGGGATAGAAAACATCTAAGTGTGAGGTGGTGTGGAATGGGGTAAACGAAGATTTTGTTTTTACAGATGGGTACTATCCGTCACAAACTGAAGACAGATAATGTCATTCTCATAATATGCAAGTGGGAGAGGCAAGTGGAAGGCAAATGGATCCCCCTATTTGCTCTCCAACTTGCATATTATGAGAAGTGCACTATCCGTCTTCAGCTTATGATGGATAGTACCGTCTTCAATGAGAATTTGCATTGTTTTTAATTTACCCTACATTAATGGGCAAATTGCTCAACCCACTTTCTGCATAACTCAACAGTTTACGGGTCTAGCATATTTGCTTAACAAGTCCAAGTGCATTTGGGTACTACTTGACACACTTACCGTAAATATTCGGTACCTTTGGAAAAAAAATATTAGATGCCTTTATACAAACGATTCTAAATGTAAGGTACTTTAGTATGCTTCCATTTATTTGTTAGTTTTTTATAATTTAGTAAGTTTTGCTTAAGAAAGACATAATTCGACTTAACCCTGAGATGAGTCAAATACTATCACATGAAGGTAATAAAGACAAAAAATTTGGTATTTTCTAGACAATAAGTGGGGTGATTTGGTTAGATGCTTTAGTATTCTTCCATTTATTTGTTAGTTTTTTATATTTTATTAAGTCTTGCTTAAGAAAGACTATCCATCTTAAACTTAAGACGGGTCAAATACTACCATATAGAGGTAATAAAGACAACAAATTTGGTATTTTTTAGACAACAAGTGGGTTAATTTTGTATGTATTTGATCCGTCTTAAGTTTAAGACAGATAATGCCCGTCTTAAAATGAGAATTTGTGTTTATAATTTTCATGAGATTCAAAGACAAACAAATACTTAAGACGAAGTATACGATTTAGACATTTTTTTTTAATAACAAATTAAGATGACACTATCTGTTTTGAGTTTAGGACGGGTTAAGTAACATACTAATTGTGTATCAGTAGGTCTTGCTTAAGACGGGTCGGATCTTACAACGGGTATTTTGTGAGAGGAAATGGGTAGAGGGGACAAGGTGGGCTCCCCCCATGTGCTCTCCACTCACCCTTAATGGGTATTTTATGAGAGAATATGGTATCCGTCTTAAGCTTAAGACGGATACCTCCGTCTGAAATAAGAATTTGTGATTGTGTATATATCGACATATATATTGTTTCTTTCCTATGCAGTATATACTTGACTGTCTTACGCTTAAGACGGATAGTGTCGTCTTAAGCTTAAGACTTATTGAGAAGTAGGAGAAAAATAGAAATACAAAGATAGTATATATATATATATATATATATATATATAGAGTCAAGTTCTAATGAGTTCACCTCTAAAATTGAGTCCCTAAGTCCTAATACTAACCATTAGATCTTAAAAGATGGATGGTTGAGATTGAAATGATAAAACACTCACCCACCAAGCTATTAATGCTTCATTAACTATTCTCTTTCATACATTTAATTCACAATTCACATATTAATTACATTCTCTTTCTCATCAATCAACTTTATTATGTCATTTCCATTTCAAATATTCAAATAATGGTTTTAAAATCTGAATTTTCATTTCCGCGTAAAATAAAAGCGGTTTCTTTAAAAGCTTCGTAAAGTTTCATTCGGACTCCGATTAAGGCAAAACAAAAGTCAAAATTTATTATTTTTTCGAGGCCGTCACATTGGTAATAGTTTCGTATACAATTGAGTTTTAAAAACATTGAATACTGATATTTAATTGACGTTACACTCTCTTTGTTTGAAATTACACCCTTTTTTTTTTAAGTTACACCATATCCGTCTAAATTACATCATACTTAGTTGCAACTAATTGATTAATTTATTCATATACTTGAATTGTAATAGTAGCAATTGAAGTTAATTTGAATTGCATCATACATTTATTGAAGTTACACCATATTTATTTGAAATTACACCATATCCTTTTGAATTTATATTATGTATACTTGAAGCTAATTTATTAATTAGTCATACATACTTGAAGCTAATTAATTAATTAGTCATACATACTTGAAGTTTCACCATACCCCTTCAAGTACATCACATACGATTTAAAGTTACACCATGCATAATTCCTTAAATTTACATCATATTCACTAGAATATAGTTGGTTAATTTACTCACATACTTCAATTTACACAAGTAATGAATTGAAGTTACACAATATTTAGTTAAAGTTACATTAATACTGATTTAGAGTTACACAATATCAATTGAAGTTACACAAGTAACAAGCTGAAGTTACAAAAGTAACAAGCTGGAGTTACACTATTTATTTAAAGTTACACTATTACTTATTTAAAGTTACACTACTACTGATTTGAAGTTACCCAATATTTAGTTAAAGTTACATTAATACTGATTTTAAGTTACACAATATCAATTGAAGTTATACAAGTAACGAACTGAAGTTACAAAAGTAACAAGCTGGAGTTACACAAGTAACAAGTTGAAGTTACACAATATTTATTTAAAGTTACATTTACATTTATACCGATTTAAAGTTACACAATATCAATTGAAGTTACACAAGTAACGAGCTGAAGTTACACAATATTTAATTAAAGTTCCACTATACTACTTATTTTAATTACACTGCTGCCCAAAAAAAAAATTACACAAATAAGAATTTAAAGTTATACAAAATTAATTTAAAATTACACAATATTTATTTAAAGTTACACAACTTATGATTTACAGTTATACAATCTGTACTTCTAACTTGAACATTTTTTATCTCTACCATTTGTTGTACAGCCACAATCTAATTGATACTCCATCCGTCTCATTCATTTGTTTGACTTTTATTTTCTTTATGAGGGTATTTTAATCAAAGGCAAACAAATAATTGGGACTAATAGAGTACAAAATTAGTATCACCTAGAAAACAATGACATCCGAGTATCCGACCTACTTCTTCTCCATTAGAAACTCCAAACTGCTGTAAATACAAAACAAATTCCAAGCTACACAACAAAACCAAAAATGAAAAACACATTATTACAATTGAAATTCCATCTATTGCAAAACAAAACTAAGGCAGAAGATATATAAAATAAAACATCATCCATCAACTACGTAACTTCAATACATCAAGTGCGTCATTTTTGCCCGGTGAGAACTGACATACGGTCAGAATTCTCCGACATGGACACCAACATACTCAGACATGGACGCCAACATACTCATCACCATCATCAAACTCGAGCCAATTTCCTCTTCTATATTTCGCCTGAACACAACCTCGCGCAATAGAATCGATCGAAAGCAACTTATCCACATCTAAATAAATCAACAAATTCATCATCAATATAATATACTCATGAACTAATTCAAATCAATTAAACTTTTTCTAATTGATTTCAAATATTAAAAAATCCCCATTAAAAAATCAACATATTTAATTTATAATAAAAATTACCAAAAAATCAAAACTTGTCGGCATCAATGACCATTGGCCTTTCGCCTTTAGAACTGAAGTTGTAGCATCAATCCGGTAGTGAAGTGCAACACATGAAATAAGAACGAGTCGATTCTGTTGGAGTTAGATTCACCAACGGTTGCATTCTCTGGTGCGGTGTTTGTGACTGCGGTTCTTGGACGAAGTTGAGAGCGCATTTTGTTGTTGTTGTTGTAGTTTGTACGTAGTGAATGAGGGATTCAAAGGGGTGAATGAGTGAATGAAGTTTGTGATGATTTTAGTAATGAGAAAGAAAATCAAATGGGTTTTTGAAGGTGTAAAATTAGTAGAGAGAGAACAAAGATTATCATTTTTTTAACAAATGAATTTGGTAATGGTAGGTGACAGTAAAGAAATGGGTATAGTAGGAATGAAAGAGAAATTTAATGTTGATTATAGGGAAATGGAAATAGGATTGGGAATTGGAGAAAAGTGGGTGGGTGAATGTGTATATTTTGTTTAATCTCAGCCATCCATTATGCAAGATCTAATGGTTTAAAATAGGACTTAAGGACTCATTCTTACTAAGTAGACTCACTTGAACCTAACTCTATATATAGATAGGTTCTTATGAGTCCACCAATTTTTGTGAGTCCATGAATCCTCATCTTGGCCATTGGATGAGGGAGATGAATGGATGAGATTGTAGAGACAAAAGCACACTTAACACTAATCATTTACCTATGCACTAATTAATTAACTTTCTCTCTCTAGCCTTTAGTTAATCACTTTTGAGCACTTTTGAATTTCTGAGATTTGTGAGTGTAGCTTCAGCCCATATTTGTGAAACTTCAAACTAAAATGTGATTTCGACTATATAAATTTGAATTTATGAAACTTCAAGACAAGTTTATGTGATTTTAGACCTTTTATGAGTGTAACTTCAGTCATTACGAGTGTCACTTCAACCATTATTTATGTAACTTCAAACTAAAATGTGATTTCGACTACATAAATTTGAAATTTTGAAACTTCAAGACAAGTTTATGTGATTTTAGCCTTTTTATGAGTGTAACTTCAGTCACTACGAGTGTAACTTCAACCAATATTTTTGTAACTTCAAACTAAAATGTGATTTCGACGACATAAATTTGAATTTATGAAACTTGAAGACAAGTTTATGTGATTTTAACCTTTTCTGATGGTAACTTCAACTATTATTTGTGTAACTTCAAGCTAAAATATGATTTCGACGGTACAAATTTGAATTTTTGTAACTTAAGACAATTTATATGATTTGAACCTTTTTATGAGTGTAACTCCAGTCTTTACAAGTGTAACTTCAAACCGTATTTGTGTAACTTTAATTTTAAGACATAAGTATGTAACTTTAAGACATGTTTATGTAACTTTAGTCATTTGAAAATTTTAATTTAAGTTGATTTAACTTTAAGGCATATTTTGGTAACTTTAGTCCTTACTAGTATAACTTCAGTTCTTAATTGTACAACTTCAAGCATAACTTCAGTCTGTTAATAGTATAACTTCTGTATCTTAATAGTGTAACTTCAGTCCCTAAAAGTGTAACTTCAGTCCTTAAAAGTGTAACTTCAATTTTTAATAATGAAATTTTAAGACATGTTATCTTTAGTCATTACTAGTGTAACTTCAGTCCAAAATAGTGTAACTTCAGTCCAAAATAATGTAACTTCAATACAAAATAGTGTAACTTCAGTCCAAATACACCATCAATCATACTAAAATCAAAACATAATAGTGTAACTTAAGCAAAATCATAATGAGATCTAAAAAATAAAAACATAAAAACTTCAGTTACTAAAAGTGAAACTTCAGCTACTAAAAGTGAAACTTCAGCTATTATATGTGAAACTTCAGTTACTATATGTGAAACTTCAGTTACAATATGTGAAACTTCAGTTACTATATGTGAAACTTCAGTCATTATAGGTGAAACTTCAGTGAAACAACAACACTAACCACAAAAAAATGGTGATTTTTGAGATCTGAAAAAGAAACAAACATAAAAATTTTGAAATATAAAAACAAGATATAAAATAAAAACATTGATTCTAAATATATAAAAAAAAAAAGAAAAAATAACATCAAACACAAAAAAAAAAAAACGAGATCTAATTTTTAAAAAACATGTTACTTTAATCAGATCTGGAAAAAAACGATGTAAATAAAGTGTGTTATTTTAATACTATCAACAAGTGTAAACTTTAAGGTCATTTTGTGTTACTTTAATAAATAAATTGTGTTACTTTAATAGACCATATATGTGACTTTAATAAATAAGGTGTGTAACTTTAATAGAGAATCTGTGTTACTTTAATTTACAATATGTGTAACTTTAATAGACAATATGTGATACTTTAATAGATGAAGTTTGACACACTTTTTCAGATCTGAAAATAAAAAAGAAAAGAAAAAATAAACAAAACAAATATACAAAACAATATCTGAAAAAAAAAGAAAAAAAAGAAGAAGTAAATAATAGATCTTAGAGAAAGAAATGAAAAAAAAAATCAGAACAACAAGGCCAAAGGAGGCCGACGACGGAGGAAACTGGATCTGGGAAAGAAAAAAAGAAAAGAAAGGAGAAGAAAGGAGAGTAACTTTAAGACAATCATACTAAAATCAAAACATAATAGTGTAACTTAAGCAAAATCATAATGAGATCTAAAAAATAAAAACATAAAAACTTCAGTTACTAAAAGTGAAACTTCAGCTACTAAAAGTGAAACTTTAGCTAATAAAAGTGAAACTTCAGCTAATATATGTGAAACTTCAGTTACAATATGTGAAACTTCAGTTATTATAGGTGAAATTTCAGTTAATAAAAGTGTAACTTCAGTCATTTTATGTGAAACTTCAGTCATTTTATGTGAAACTTCAGTAAAAAAAAATGTGTAACTTCAGTCATTTGTAACTTCAGTTAATAAAAGTGTAACTTCAGTCATTTTATGTGAAACTTCAGTAAAACAACACTACTAACCACAAAAAAGTAACAAACATAAAAAATTTGAAATATAAAAAAAAGCGAGATCTAAAAAATAAAAACATAGATTCAAAAAAAAAAGAAGGGTGGTGAAGAGACGACATGAAAGAAGAGATAAGAAAAAAAAGAAAAAAAAAAGATCTAAAAAGAATGGTGCATATCTGAAAAAAGAAAAAAAGAAAAGAGAAAAGAAGAAGAAGAAGAGAAGAGGCGGCAGGAGAGGGCGGTGAGAAGGAGGCACGGCGAGGAACATGTGCGGTGGAGACGAAGCGTAAAGAAGAAGATTTGAAAAAAAAAATTTTTTTTTTTTTGGCCGGCGGCCGGTGGCTGCCGGTGCCGGCGGCCGATGGTGGCCGGAGGTGGGAGATGAAAGAAGGTGATGAATTGTTTATGAATTTTTTGGGTTTTTGAATTTTTTGGGTTTTGAATTGTTTGGGTTTTGATTTTTTTGGTTTTGATTTTTTTGGGTTTTAGAGAGAGATGGAGAAATGAAATTATGTGGGATGAGAGAGAAGTGGTTGGGTGGAAAGTCTTATATATTGAATTAAGATGGGATTAGGGGTTAATTAATAAAGATGAGAGAGAGTGAAAAATTAGCCCACTAATCCATTTTTGAGAGCTTCAATCTCAGCCATCCATCTCCAAGATCCAAGGGCCTATAAAAGGACTTATGGACTCACCTTTTCTAAGAGTACTTACATGATCCTTTCTCTATATATATATATATATATATATATATATATATATATATATATA
>JAIUZE010021305.1:0-44529 GCA_022085475.1 Heliosperma pusillum | reverse complement strand
CGTATTAAAATAAGATATAAATTTATTAGTCAATTATCGCATAATTGAAAAATAAACTTAATCGAATTTGAGTTCTTAACTCAATTTCTAACAATTAACTCTCGTACATATCGAATATATGTAATGTACTAATTAAATGTATCGTACACAAATAATTAGTTATTATTTGGATTTCATCCTTTAGGTGTGACCGAAAGGGATCAGTTGATCACCGCCGTCATACGACAATAACGTCAAACTCTAGTCAGCCAACCTTTATTGATTTACGTTGATCAACTGACTAATCATATATATAGTCAATAAATATCCCAATTATATTCCTTAATAAGATTTATTATGTGGCGCACTATTTGTGGAGGACACCTACTCCAACAGGAAGTACTCGTAAATCCATGCCTGCAATAAGGGCAGACCCCCACTAACACCGCGAGCCTCCCGTCGCGATGCCATGCCTAGCTGTCGGTACAGATATGCCAAACAAGCGGCACCCCAAGCATACTCTCCAACCTGCTCCAGATCATCAAGTAAGGGTAACAACTGAGCTGACACCCTATCACCAGACTTGTCCACAAACAAAGTCTGTTCCAACAACATTATCAAATAAGCACGTAGGGAGTCATGCTCAGTCCCTTCCTTGATATGAGCCCTCAAAGCTGACACCAACAAGCCACCACCCTTATATAACGGTGGTGCCACCTCTCCGGGAGGTACACCAAAAAAATGTGCCACATCCTTCTTCAACCCCACCTCCTCCCTCGAAGAACCGGCAGCGGGGGTACCCCGAACAAACACCCTTGTACCAGTAGGCCGTATCCCAAGTATCTCCTCCACATCGTGAAGCGTAATGGTGATCTCCCCGAAAGGCATATGAAAAGTGTTGGTATCCGGCCGCCACCTCTCTATGAAAGCGCTAAGAAGGTTCTCATCCAAAGCTGTCGTGCAGCACATCGTCAACCCAGTCAACCCAGTCAGCTGAAACCTCCTAACAACATCAGCCGGCACCTCCATGCTCCCTAACCCATCCACATAATTCAACCTCTCGTAACACTTAATAAAGGACCTAGCCTACTCGGTCTCGGTCCAACTACTATATGCCACATGCCCCCCAAAACTGCGTAACACTGATATGTTACGGGGCCCACCAGAAACTGGGGCTCTAAGGAGCCAATCACTATCGCTGCGCGGCTTCTTCCGCGGCTCCCTCTGCGAACCATCATCCAACCTACAATAGCGGCCAAAGGAGTCCCGAGCTAACCTCTGAGACAACGGTACCTCCGATCTCGATAAAGGTACAGACCGCTGAACAATATCCTCCTCGCCCTCAGACTCGGAGTCCACCAAACCCTCGTCAACAATATCATCTTCCCTAAAAACGTCGTCCCCTTCCTCGAAACCCTGATCGATCTGAGGAACACTACCTCCTCCGACCTCTCCCTGTCAGAAATACCGCTACTAACGGGATTAGATCTACTACACCGAAAAACAATACGACGCTTTGAAGCCGTGACTCTACGGTTCACCGTACGATCTTCGGGAACCATAACGCTCTTTCCTCGATCTCCCATCTGCATTACACAATTAAAACATTCAAATAAGCGTTAATAATATTACAAAAACATATTAGCATCGAAAAAATTAATTTAATCAACTTAATTAACAAATTAAAAAAAAAAATTTGGGTAAACCATGGACGGACTTTTAATCAAAAAATTCTAACCATGGGCGGAATTTTTTTTTTTGGATATCAACCATTGTAGGATTTAAATTCTGGAAATCCCACCATGGCTGGACAACTAAATCACACGTCCCACCATGGTGGGATGAAAATTCTGGAAATTTCACCATGGTTGGACGTGTGATTTGGTTGTCCAACCATGGTGGATTTCCAGAATTTTAATCCCACCATGGTTGGACAACCAAATTACACGTCCCACCATGGTGGAACTTGGGGGAAAATTTTTTTTTTCCTCCAAATTTCAAACCGAGAACAAGAAATCGGAATTTAAATTTGATTATTTCTATCTTTATACCGATTATTCATACAAATCTAAACAAATTACTAACAACAAATTACTAACAAATTGATTTTACAACAAATCTAACAAGAACAAAAAAAAACATACTATGAAATAATTATAAACTAAGACAAAACAAATTACAACAACTTTAATTAAACCAAATACAATCTCATACAAACTAATTACAAACAACAACCTAATAACTACAAGTTTAATTAATACAAAAACTAACAACAAACAAATTTAAACAAAGTAAACAAAAATACAAGAACAATATAACTAGATCTACAAAAAAAAAAATTTGAAGAAATACATACCGGTGCAGGTGGCCGGCAGGAACACGGCAAGGGGGGACGACAGGGGGCGGGACGGCGGTCGCAGGTACGGTGGTAGTGCCGGCGGGAGTGGTGGCGGTGGGGGTGTGGGAGAGGGTGAGTGTTTTAGTGGGTTTTGATTTGTTTAGAGAGAGAAAGGAAAAGGGCAAGTATCCTCTTTTTTATGAAAAACGTCGTCGATGTTTTCTAAAACGTCGTCGATGTTTTCTAAAATGTCGTCGATGTTTTACAATCCGGTCTTGATAAGTTAGTTCAACAATACCCGTCTTAAACTAGACTTGTTAAATGTTGAATGGAGCCATGGAGCCATGGAGGGTGGGCATGTGATTGTAATTTGATTGGAAGGCAGGAAACGAGGGCTGGGACTTGAGACTTTGAGAGTGAAAGGAAGCTGTCAAAATTCATATTTGTCAGGACACGTCGCAGTAATGTTGGATTCCTTCCAAATTCCGCCGTTTTTCCCATTAATCCCTGCGTTATCCTCTCCTCATCTAAATCAACTTCTTATCGAATCACCCAACTCCATTCATACCACGCCCATTAATTTTTCAGTAGGTCTTGCTTGCGACGGATCGGATCTTGCGACGGGTATTTTGTGAGAGGAAATGGGTAGAGGGGACAAGGTGGACACCCCCCATGTGCTCTCCACTCACCCTTGATGGGTATTTTGTGAGAGAATATGGTATCCGTCTTAAGCTTGTGACGGATAGTGTCCGTCACAAATGAGAATTTGCGTTAATTTTTAGTCTAACGTGAAATAACAACTTTTTTTTAATCACACTTGGTCTTGTTTCAAACGGACTATTCTGTCTGAAATCTTCAGATGACGTTGTCCGTCTGAAATGAGAATTTGTGTTTTTGTTTGATTTTATGTAATTTCTACGGTGTGTCGTAAAACACTTTTCTTCGATTTCTAATGCTATATTTATTGTTTTACTTTTTATTTAAATTTTCTAAATAAATATCTTACCTTAGAATTCGAAGTACATTTGAGATTTTTATACAAAGTAAGTACTGTACTATTTTCCTAAATTCCTTTAAATGACAAATTCTCATTTAAGGCGAACGCACTACCCGTTTTAAGTAAGACGGCTCAAATACATATCAATTCACCCCACTTGCTACCTAGAAAATATCAAAAGAATTATCTTTAGCACCATCAATTGGTAATATTTGACCCCTGTTAAGCTTAAATCGGATCGTAACCATCTTAAGCTAGACTTGCTGTCAAATGTTAACCTGATCTAAGCTAGCCATAGCTAAATATCATTGCACTTCCAGCTATCGGTAAGTTAGCGAGACTCATAGACATAACTACATGAGTATTACGTCGGTTGTTGACATTTTTTATTTATTATTTTCTATTTGAAAAGAAAATCAACATAAATGACGCGTAGTGTGTAATGTGTTGCAAATCATTCGTCTATCTTAACTACTTCCTCCATTCAACTCCACTCTACCACTTTCTTTTTTGTACTCTATTCACAAGCGATCATATAACTGCAATTTTCTCTCAATATATAAGTAAAAAATATATTCATGTGTGATCTTGTTTGATTCGTCTTTACGAGTACATTATTAATATCTAACTTTTATAATTTTTGCAAACACGTAGCTAACGATATTTACCGTGTAAAACACGTCTCGGCAAATGTGAAAAAAAAATTTGGTAGAGTGGAGTTGAATGGAGGAAGTATTTTTTATCTGAAATTTATAATGAAAAAGCAATGATGGTAAATAACAATTGATTCCAACTGATTCCAACAATATATAATAACCGAGAATATTCTAATCAAAGTAAATATATAAAAGGGATGGACCGAATATAAATTTCTTAGTGTGAATACAAAATTGCAATATATTGATATTATTGACGTAAAAAAAGTTTTCTACGAGTACACCCCCTATAACTAAAAGAATAAGTCACTCATAAAATTTTGCCGCTCAAATTTCACGTACAATTTGGAATTGGGCCTTTATTAGCTTATCATTCTATAAAAACATTTTGTACGAATTAGGCCCATAAATGGTTCTATCACCATTAGAAATTTAGAATCCTTCAATAATGTATCAAAATTTATTTTCAATAAAAAATATAAAATATATATATATTTAGTAGTATTACCATATATTTTCAATATAAAAATTTATCACAAAAACTCCCCATCAAAATATCTTCAATTGGAAAAAGGCTAATCTCATAATTCATTTAGTCACGTCACTATTTTATCGTAAGGTATTATACATAAAGGTAGGTTTTTTTTCGAATCTATTAGCATCTCCAATGGTTTGCTTTAGGGACTTGCTTACAATATTTGTAAAAAAGCAAGCAAGTATCTTACCATTGGAGTAGGAAATACATTATGTAGCTTATGAGCATTGTAGCTCTACCAAGCATGTAGCTTGATTTAAAAAAAAAAAGTAATTTTTTCATTGGAGGAAAACTTTAATCTGGGACCCATAAAGTTAGAGAGTGTTGTAGCCAACCATTGGAGCCGTATGCAGTCGAAGAGCAATGTAGCTTAAAAAACCGAGTTGGCAAGTCAAGCTACAATGTGTTGTATCTGACCGTTGGAGATGCTCTTATTAGGGCTGAGCAAAAATATACGATACGGTTTTAATATACGGATACACGATACGTTATACGGTTTTAATTACACGGATTTCCGGGTACACGATACGAATTTCCGGGTATACGATACGGTTTTTAAAAAAACCGTACCGGGTCCGGGTCGGGGAAAATCAAAACCGGGTATACGGTTTTGACCCGGTTTAATTAAAAATAACCAAAAAAAAAGTTGTATGTAAAATTTTGTTTTCTATTTTGACTATATGGGTGAAATTTTGAGTACCAATCATTTTATGTGAAACTTGTAATATACGCAACTAACTTTATCAGTGAAAAATTTATGTGTGAAGTTTTGCAAATTTGTATTTTGCTATTTTACACTACAAGAAAACAACATTCAGGCGACTGATATTGGCGACTAATTTCAGTCGCTAAAATGAATTTGGCGACTGATTTCAGTCGCCAAGACCCAGTCGCAGTCATTAGTCGCCAAAAAAAATTCGGGCGACTACTTTCAGTCGCCAAATTTGGCGACTGAAAAAAGCGTCGCCTATTTGGTGAAATGGCGACTGAAATCAGTCGCCCAAATTGGCGACTGAAAGATGATGTAGTCGCCAATTTGGCGACTGAAATCTGTCGCCATCAGTCGCCATTTTGGCGACTACCAAGGTATTCAGTCGCCAATTTGGCGACTGATTTCAGTCGCCATTCAGTGGCCAAAAGGCCTTATAATTTGCAAAAATACACGGGTTTTGGCGACTGAAAGTAGTCGCCAAATGAACATTTCATTCGCCAAAAAACCTGTGATATTGCAAGAAAATTTCTGTTTTCATCGTGCCATTTCGTTACCATACCTGCAAGTATACAAGAAAACAACCATAATTTCACACATTTACAACAACACGTTGTGAAACCAACATCCTCATATAGATAAAGAAAATTGTTTCAAGTTTACAAATCTTCTACAATGTTAACAACCCGAGTTTAAACAAGCACAAGTCACAAGTTTCTAAACTAATATCAGAAGCCAAGGGTGATATGGGGTTCGGCTGTCATACCACCACCTCCATTGCCTTCATCATAGTCTCGCCGAAAGAGAGGCGGACCTTGGTTGCAATTGTCGAACCTACTTTCCCAAGCCTTGAACTTTTCTTTCATTATCCTTAATTCTTCATCCCTTTCCGCGTTTTTTCCTTTTTCCTCGTCAAATGCGGCTTGGAGTCTTCCCACAACTGTCGACTCGTAGGTTTGTTTTGAGGTGGACGACATTCTTCCCCTTGGAGTTTCGTAAAATACGTTCTTTGCCGACCCAATCTCGGTAGACATTCCCCTTCTTGAAACCCTTTACCAAGTCGAACCAAATCTCGTTGTCGGATTTCTCGGGAAGCCTAAGTTTCTCGGCGGAAAATGCTTCCTACAAAATATAAACATTGTTATTAAAAATAGCTACAAAATTAGTTAAACATTCAAAAAATTGAACTTATTGTAAAAATACAAAAATGCTTGAAACTTACATATAATTCCTTATCTTTTGGTTTGATCCAATATCTTCTATTGTCTTCGAGTCGGAAATGGGTGTCAAGGAAGAGCTCCGGAGCTGTGGGCGTGTTAGCTTTTTTCTTCTTACCCTTCTAAAAAAAGAAATTAAAGACTTGTATAAGAAAATTTTAATAATAAAAAGAACTTAAGTTATAATTTTCAAATGGAGGAAAAAGTGGAAATTATAACTTACACCCAAAACTAGGTCCAGGAAAGATCGAGATCCTGCGTGATGTGACGGCTCAGCCGCTCCATCTTTCTTTCCTCCTTTTTTATTTTTGGATGCTTGGGCCGACCTAGCCTGAAACTCCGGAGTTTCACGATATTTAAGCATATCCTCATATGCACCACCTACAAGTTAAATAAGTATTATAAAATATGATAAAATGTGTTAAATTATAACTATATACAAATAACAAAAACAATTAAATACCTCTCATATGCTCCGGCTCCTTCTTCCTCTTGACAACCTTATACATGTTGTCCCTTAACCGTCTAGTGCACGTCTCATTGTACCTTTGACGTACAATATACTCTATTCCGGCCGGCCAGTCAAATGTTTTCTACAATTTAAAAGGTAAGTATTAGTAAAATAAATGGATAATTGAAAACTATAATAATATAAGAAAATATAAACAAAAATAATGTACCCTAAAATTATTGAACCATTCCTCTTTTTGTGCAGAGGTAGCCTTTGTCCAACAAGTAGGAGCAACCCCCGTCATCTTCATCTTTGTACTCTGAGTACAACCGCGTACAACCTTTTGAGACGAAAACCTGAAAAATAAATTATGGAATAGTATGCATTTATGTCAAATAATGTAATATAATTATAAAATAATAAATTAAAGACATTGGTCGTTGTCTTACCAAAAACCCGCGGGATCAAGTATCATCTTCCCTTCCGGGGTGAACTGGATCTCTGATGTCTGATCCGAGGACTCATCGTCATTGGTCGATTCCTCGACCACTACCGGACTCTGCTCATCAACAATCTACATCTCCTCCTCGTCGACTGAAGAAGTACTACGGCGTCTGTTTGAACCGCCGCCACGTTGTCTACCTCGACCTCCTGCCATCTACAATTACACAAAAATTCAAATTGTTAGAAACGGTTAATAACATAAAAATAAAACATAAACATAATAAACTGTTAATAACATAAAAAAAACATCAAATAACATAAAAAACATAATTAAAATATATATAAATATATCTTTACCCAATCAATCATTATCATCATCAAATTCGTCATCATCATCATCACCATTTGATTCATTATCATTATCACTATCACCACCACCATCACCGTCAACTTGACCATCACCATCCTCGTTTTCTAAATCTTCACCCTCTTCATTTCCATTCTCATAAATGTCCTCATCAGGTGGAGACAACATAAACCCGCTAGATACTATTTCTTCTTGAAAAAAAAGTTGTATCTACTTGTGAGCGTGCTTTTGTCTTAAAGATTGCACACCACTGCTTTTGATTTCGATCATTCTTCGTGCTTGGATAAGAAGCGAAATATACTTGATTGGCTTGATGTGCGAGTATAAATGGATCATACTTTGAGTATGTCCGGGTATGATTCACTTCGACGATTTTCTAACGTTCATGAACTTTCATACCGGCCACAGAGTTATCCTTCCATTCACACTTAAATAAGACAGTATTATAAGAACGCTCACGCCCATTATAGCTCAACTCAAAGATATCCTCAACTATACCATAGTATTCGTTGTCATCAAGAGAAGAAATAGTAACTCCATAATTGCACCTAGCCTTATTCTTACCGTAGTTGAATATGGAAATTAAATCCGTTGACCGAGTAACGATTCCACGTTTTCACCTCTCGTGAAGGACCAAAGGCCAAAGTCCTTATCAAATCATCTTGGATATTTAACTCAATTACATGGTTCCGAAACCATGCTGCAAATTGATCATCATGGTTACTCCAAACATCATCTCTATTCACATTAGGATGTGCTTTAATGAAATCATTCACAAACTCCGTTTCATATGATTCCAAAATCTCACAATTAGAAAGAACGTAAAGGTGAGCACGATCATATTCTTTGTCATCCAAATATCTTGTTCCCCCAATTGATGAACAACCCTCATCACCATGCATTTGGAAAAACTCGGGTAAACTTGTCTCAAGTTCATCCGCTTTATCAACACTCAAGTTTTTTGCTTTGGTTTCAATATGTTTTTCAAAGTAAAGAGAGCAAAAATTTGCAATCTCTTCCGTTAAATACGCATTGCATATTGAACCTTCAACCCGAGCTTTGTTACCAATTTTCTTCTTCACGTGATTAAGAAACCTATTCAATAATTGATGGGATTAATAATTGTTATATAAGGCTACTATATAAATATTAAATCAATTAAAGAGATAGTACGATAATAATTATAATTTAATTACTACTTAGTGATCTTACCTTTCAAATGGATACATCCACCTATATTGGACGGGGCCTCCAACTTTGGCTTCGTAAGGCAAATGTATCGATACATGCTCCATGGAATTAAAAAATGATGGAGGAAATATCATCTCGAACTTACACAATATCTCTGGTATTTGCTCCTCAAGACGAATCATGTCATCAACACATATTGAAGACGAACATAAATGTCGAAAAAATTGACTTATCTCAACAATTGCATTCCACACAGGAGTGGGGAGGAGATGTCTCAAAGATACAGGTAATAATCGTTCCATGAAAATATGACAATCATGACTTTTCAAGCCTTGCAACTTTAGCTCCTTCATATCAACACATCGACTAAAATCGGATGCATATCCGTCAGGAAATTTTAACTTTCTTAACCACTCACATAAGACCTTCCTTTGAGCTTTGTCAAGTGTAAAAATAGATTTTGGCTTAGACTCATCGCTACGAATGTGAAGATTGGGACGATGACAAATTGTCTTCAAATCTTCTCGTGATTTAACAGTATCACAAGTCTTTCCCTTTACATCCATAATCGTGTGAATCAGTTGCTCAAAGAAGTTCTTTTCTATATGCATTACATCCAAATTGTGCCTAATTAACATCGTCTTCCAATAAGGAAGATCCCAAAAAATGCTTCTTTTAAACCAACCAATTTTCTTCTTTTTCAGCACCTCCGTCTCTGCTTTAGTACAATCAATAGTACGTGACAAATCACAAACCATATCCCACACCTTATCCCCCGGAAATCGATCTACAGCATGATTGCGCTCCACTTTACCTTTTCTGAAAGCTTTTTTGTTGCTCCTAAAGGCATGCCCCTCCGGTAAGAATTGTCTATGACAATCAAACCAACTCACTTTTTTGGAACAAGGTAAGCGAAAATGCTTTGCTTTGGTACATGCAACAAGGACATGCCTTTTTTCCCGCGGTAGACCATCCAGATAACATACCGTAGGCGGGAAAATCATTAATGGTCCACAACAATGAAGCTCTTAGTTGAAAATTTTGCTTTAAAGACACATCATATGTTTGCACACCTACTTCCCACAATTGTTTCAATTCTTCCACCAAAGGTTGCAAATAAACATCTAAGGCGATTTTTGGATTATCAGGACCAGGAATAATTAGTGACAAGAAGATGAATTGTTTTTTCATACATAACCAAGGTGGTAAGTTGTATGGAGTGACCATTACGGGCCAAGAAGAGTACTTTCTACCAAACTGGCCAAATGGAGCAAAACCATCCGTACAAAGGCCAAGTCGCACATTACGGGGTTCCTCAGCAAAGTCGGGGTAAAGCATATCAAACCGCTTCCATTCCTCTCCATCACTCGGATGACACATCTTTCCCGGAGTACGGGATTTTCCTTGTGCCATCTCATTTGCTCGGCAATGTTTTTGGTAGCAAACATTCTTTGAAGTCTAGGAGCTAGAGGAAAGTAAGTTACGGGATTTTCGGGTATTGGTTTCTTACTCTTTTCACCTCTCTTTTTTTCATTCTTTCCCTTTTTACCTTTCAAGACAATACTTCCCTCAATTGTCTTATATCTAGCCTTTTCACATTTACTACACTTGTCAAGCAAAGCATCATCCTTCCAAAAGAGCATACATCCATCGGGACATGCATCAATCTTGTAATGCGGAAGTTGTAGACCTTTCACTACTTTTTTGGTATTGTAGAATGATCGGGTCATGACATTATTATCGGGGATAACATCATCAATCAAAGAAGCAATGCCATCAACACAAGTAAATGGCAAATTGTACTCACATTTCAAAGTTACTATCCTAGAGGCGGCTTCTAACAATGACATTTTGCTCCCTTCATATAATGGTTTTTCACTCGCCTTTAACATATCAAAAAAAGGCTTTTGCTTGTGGGTGTGGTTCTTCTTCACTCATTGGTATATGATCATTATTGAAAATATTAGACTCAAATGCATCAACTACCATATCTCTATATGGGTTCTCATTTTGTGGGATTTGAGATTGTTCGGGAAGTGAAAAAAAATGATTCTCCATGAGAAATCCAATTGTAGTAGTTTGGACAAAACCCGTTTGTATAAAGATGTTCTTGAACCTCAATGTCATGTAGATATTTCATGTTTTTGCATTTAATACAATGCAAGGACACCTAAGTTTCTTTACTACTAAATCATACTCGTCTTGTTGTTTCGCAAATTCAATAAACTCGGCAACCCCCTTTATAAATCTAGCGGTAGGACGTCTTTTCTTATCAAGTTTTTTTTCGTACATCCATGTATGCTCAAATCTCTTCATTTTAATCTAAACATTAACCAACACAACAAGTACAAAAAATACTAACACTAATCAAAACCCCAAATATTAACAACACTAACACAAACAATCATATTTATCAAAACCTTAAGACTAGTATACTAACACAAATCAAAATCATCCATACTAACAAAATAATACTAATAACACTAATATTATTAACATACTAAAATTAATCAAAAAACACTAACCAAAACCCCTATACTACCAACACTAACACAAATCATGAAAATTATCAAATCCCCATTACTAACAACACTAACCCAAATCAAAATTAACAATACCAACAAAATTAATACTAACAATACTAATAATATCAACAACACTACCATTAATCAAACTCCAATACTAACCACAATTATTAACACTAATTCAAACTTCACCAAACCCTAAGTAATTAACATTTAAAAACCTAATAAACATCACAAATCTTTACAATAAATCTATCAAATCATCAAAAAACTAATGAAAATCATAAATTAAACATATAAACTTAACATTAATTTAAGAAATTGAAATTAAAACTATAAATATACCTTCACAAATTAAAAGAATATGAGGTGGTTGACGGATATGTGGTCGGAGTGTGGTGTCGGAGCTTGGTGTCGGAGCGTGGTGTCGGAGCTTGGTGTCGGAGTAGGGGTTGAATCGCCGTAGGTTTGTTTTTTTTTTTTTTTCAGATTTGGTTTAGATAAGGAAGAAGGGAAAATCGCGGATTTTGGATCAATTAAAGAGATTTGGCGACTGAAAATGGCGACGGATTTGGCAGTCGCCAATTTGGCGACTGCAATCAGTCGCCAATTTGAGTTTCAGTCGCCAAATTGGCGACGGATGGTAGTCGCCCGAGATTTTTAGTGAAAATTTTTGCAATTCCTTCAGTCGCTAAATTAGCGACTACATTCAGTCGCCAAATTACTTAATCAGTCGCCAAATTGGCGACTACTGAACTCCGTCGCCTTATAACGGTCGCCTGAAACAAGAATTCTTGTAGTGTTACCTGCTGATTTGGCAAGTAATTGTGTTTAGTAATAATGATCCTAGTGGATTATATAAACATCTGATCTTATTATAGGTCGTTACTAATGTTGTGGACTCGAATTACAAGGTTTGAGCATTATCACTTAAACCGGATCCGGGTATACGATTTTCGGGTACCCGGTTTAACCGGGTATACGAAAACCGGGTACCCGGTTAAACCGGGTCGGATCCGGGTTCTAATTTTTGGCCTTCCAAAAACCGGGTATCCGATACGGTTATTAAAACCGTATCGGGTACCCGGTTTTGCTCACCCCTAGCTCTTATGATCTATTAAATGACAAGTTGGCTTCTTTTTTTAAAGGTTTTGTATATAAAATTTGTTTATAGGTAAGGTTTTTACAGATAAAAGTTGGATATGACGATTTGCGATGAATTGAAATACAATAATTTTTAACACAAATTTTAGGGTTTGACGAACCATTATTAAAACATCTATTGATGTAGTGCTTATAAATATGCTGGCTTTCTCATATTGAAACCGTCTTAGAGGATAAGACCGTCTCATATTTTAAGATTGTCTCACACAATATTAATTTCGACTAAAAACTAAAATTCTCTAAACGATATGATTTAAAATACCGTGCATCCGCACGGGATCTACACTAGTTTTAAATGAAGAGAAATTATAGAATGATACGGATAAACCTAGTACGGATAAACTTCTTGCAAAAATGGTTACACAAAAATGCCAAATAATAGGCTGCCTAGTCATTTCAAAGACTTTAGATAACCTAGAGGAAAGGTAAGACCTGGTTAATTAGTTCCTTTGATTTTCTCAATTATTTATTTACTCTTTATTTTTCCTAAGAATTAATTAATTATAAGTAAATAAATGAGTGAAGATCGATGAAGTATGATAATTTATTTTAGATTCTAATTATTTTCGTTATTCAAACATTAGTACCCTATCACTTGCCAAGCAAGCTCAATATTGGAATGGCTTTGGATCTATCCTCTATTATTATTATATATTTTTTTGAATAATGCCTACGTAAAGCCACTTTGAAAAATGGGTTAAAGGTTGGAATGATACAACCACCAAGAATTGAACCCAGGCCAAGATTATTATTTCACAAATACTATTGTACAACTGGTAGGGATTGTACCTAATACAATCATCTTAAAATTGTCGAGCTATTAAATAAAGTTGTCAAGCTTTTTTACAAGTTATTGAGTTTAAGAATTATTACTTTATGGTCAATAACTTTGTAATATAGCTCAACAATTTCGTTAATAAAACTTAATAAGTTTTTAACAAAGCTCGACAAAATTGAAAAGGTTGTATGCACAAACATTTGTATAGTCTATTAACTGAAATTATTGGGTAAGATGTCATACATACACTAGGGCTAGATAAATAGCAAACACTTTACGTTAAAAAGTGATCATTTTACATTTAAAAGTGATGATCACTTTTAGTTATAATAAAGTGATCAATATTTAACATAAAATAATTATTATTTGTCATAAAAGTGATTACTTTTTGTTTGTCGCTACGTTAGCACACACAATAACTACTCTCCGTGTCTGGTCAATCATTTACATTTCCTTTTTACAAATAAGACCATACAAACAGGTGTATATGAGCATGGTACATCCAATACCAATCTAATTGAGCTTATATACAATCTTTTTGAGCTATTAAAATTTTTTTAGTTGTATTTTAATTTTTTAGATGTCAAAATTAAAATCTAAGTGAGCTTATATGTAATGTTTTTGAGTTTCATTATAATATTTTGAGTTTAACATTTATATAAAAGTGCTCAGATTCTTTTCAATAAAGCTCATAAAATGTAAATATAAGCTCAACTTTTTCATTATAAAGCTCCAAATCTATACTACTAGTTGTATACAACTGGTTGTATAGTCTACTAATTGGTGTAGACCATTACACCATTCAAGTTATTTTTTTTTAATAATTGTAAACTCTTTCCTTTTTTATTACCTTCATAATCATGCATAAAGCAATTGACGGTGGGATTACTAATATATATACCATTTTGTTTGTGACAGTCATAAGCTTATTGACTTCTCAGTTCGCACAACCTCCCTCCCACTTGATATCCTTGTGAGAGATCACAAATTTGTGACAGAATAGTGCCGTTAATATAGGATATTTGGGCTACTAATAATTGAGGGCAAATAATTCTCATTGAAGACGTACCATTTCCGTCTTCAACTGAAGACATGCCTTTTATGACCAGTTTAACGATAAAATGTAACCATGTGACAAACAACCAATTATTGCTTAGGAAACGATACTAGTTACATTTGTCGTTAAACTAGTCACAAAAAACCCGTTTTTAACTGAAAAGGAAAATATGACCGTTTTCAGCCAGACTTATTGATATTAGAAAGCTACCCAAACACAAATTGACTAGGGGTACTTGAAACAATAAGCTGACCACACATCCCAAATTCCCAAGTATGTAAATATAATAATTAATAATATAATGGATAGAAATAAAAAAAAGGATATAGAGAAAAAGGTAAGAGGGCACCGTTAGGGTACACCAAAGAGGAAAGAACGAATGGCGAAAGAAAGAGAAAGGCGCACGAGGGTTTTGAGGAGTTATTGTTTTAATAGTTTGCTTTATTTACATTATTACTTCCGAGTTCACCCACAGGCACACCCCTGCCATGCACCTATACTTATGCCATGCATTGTATATTATTTGTATCTCACCATCTCTCTTCTTCCTTGTTTTCTCCTCTTTTTTCTTGTCTTCTTTTTATTGGTTCACCTTTACTCTATCAAATAGAGATTTTAATTATTTTGTATGTATATGTGTATATGCTCATTGGACTATTATAAGTATACAACCAACATTTATTTCAGTTCAATCCCTTCAATTATTTAATTATTATTTAAGGAGAAATTGGAAAATAAATTTTGGATCTACGTACCCTCCGTTCCCACGTATACCGTACGATTTAAGACAAATTATAGAATATAATTATAGAATATAAGACGATTTCATATCACCTTTGCTTGTAAGACTGTAAGAGGGTCCGTTTTCATATAAGAAAAATTATTTATTATTAATAAATGCGTTGCTTTTTTTTTTTTTACTTAATGGGAATAACTCCAGACATTTTAAAGATACTTCATCGGTGTAAGACATTTTACTATAATTTTCAAGATCAACGGTTCATTTGAGTGCCGGTAATTCAGAAATCATGATGAGTTCATTTGAGTGTAGTCAAGGTTCAATGGTCGAAATCAAGGAGAATTACCGGATTGGGCCATTTGCCATGCTTATGGCTCGTGTGCCAACTCTACTAGTTGCGACTCCAGGATTTAGACGGAGGGGGCGTAGAAATTCAATAACTTTGAGACGCCAAGTTATAGAGAGATTTAGGACTCCGCCGACAATGGGTTTAATTAAAGGGGACTTAGTAACTTTTATACACCTAGCATTTTCCCCTACTCCATGCCCTCCTTTGATGAGATAAGGGGGGCTCTCTTCTCCTAAGGTTCTCGCAAAGATTATGGGCCGGTTTTATGTGGTCTTCTTTAAACGGTGTTATTGGGATCTTGTTAAAGGGGACTTTGTGCCTTCATCTCTCACATATTTGATATAAATAAAACTACCCCCGTCTACTAATAAGACTGACATTTCTCTCATTCCAAAAATACCCTACCCCTAGAATATCCGCCAACTTAGACCAATTAACATTTGCAATACCTCATATAAAATTGTGACCAAGATCATTGTCAATTGTCTCAAACTTTTCATGGACTCTCTCATTTCAATATGTGACATTGGTTGCTACTAGACTTGGTAAACGAATCATTCAGAGCGAGTAGTTGTGGGGTTATAATTAGTGCAGATCATGTTTGTATTTATTTAGGCAAGATCAGGTTTATTCGGGTTTATGTCATTTTTAGATATGTTATTATCAAGTTATTTAGAGATGATGGTCAATTTGCAAAATGAATATTCATGCCGAGTCATATTAATTTGAGTTATTACAAATTAGTCTCGTACGTGTCCCATGTTTTGGTATTGGGGTAAGGTATAAATTGGCTTATTCGGGCTGAGGCATTCATAGTTACCAATAGGGGTGCTAACGAGCCTAGCCGAGCCCGATCTTGGCTTTGCTCGGTTTGTGCTCAAGAACCAAAACTCGAGCTCAAGCCGAGCTCGAGCTTGAAAAAAATGTGCTCGTTATCAAGCTTGCGAGCTTTAACGCGAGCTCGAGCCAAACTCGAGCTCAAATCGAGCCTATATATAACTGTTATTTTTTTAGTTTTTTTATTCTGGTATTTTCAATAACAAGGCTCGAAAGATATATGTAAAAATGCTTGGCAAATAAGTTAGATATTTGATATATGTAATACAAATATATAATCATGATAAAATATTTTTATAAAATATGAGCAATATCTTATTTAATTACACAGGTTCGAGCTGCTCGCGAACTTTTCGAGCCGAGCCAGCGTTTGCTCGGCTTGACTCGTTAAGCTCTCGAGCCGAGCCCGAGCCCGAGCCTGGCTCACACGAGCCGAGCTTTGACCAAGCCGATCTCGAATTGCTCGCGAGCTGTCTCATCTCATTATCACCCCTTGTTACCAAGTCTAGTTACTTCCCTAACAATATATGTACAACCATACAAGAGTATATATCTCATTTTTTTTTTTTACCAATAATAATATCATTATTTTCCAAACATACTTTAAGTTGTAGTCAATCATATACTTACGTAGTAATTTTTCATCCCACACATATACCAAAAGACTAGGTGATATCAAGCATCTTTTCTTCAAAATGCACATTCTTAAATGAGGAAACTAATGCATCCTGTAAATAAGGAAACTAATAGTTATAATTTATTTTATTAAATTATAATAAATGTTTTTAAATTAAAATTTATCTTTCCATCAAATTATAATATTTTCACTAAACTCAAAACTATAATACTTTACTTAAAATAAAATAAAATTGATTTAAAACTTTAAATTGCTAACTCTTTTATTAATTAATCTTATTATTAAATAATAACTTGGCCTCTTATGGAAACAAAACTATAAATTGTTGTATTATGTAGTGACAAAAAATATTGAATGAAATTTATAAATTGAAATTATCAAGGCTCTGTTTGGTAAACTAGTTAAAAATATAGTTGAAAACTGAAAAGGTAGCTAAAAACTGAAAAGATAACTAGACAGAGCTTTGGTATACAAATATTTTCACTAAAATACGTTTTTTTAACTCATTACCAAATCCATTTGGTTAATTTTCAGTTATAACTTTCTTTTATCTTAGCAAATAGATTGATAACAGATGTCCACAGTTACGATACCAATTTTAAACAAGCAATTTTATAAAAATTGAGAATTCTATATACCATCCATGTATTGCACGAGAGTCAAACTAGTTTCACTTATATTAATACAAAGACAAGACTTTTTTCTTACCCTTTTATTTAGTTTTTACTTAACAGTCTTGCCATTTTAACATATATTATAATCTTTTTTACTAGTATACTATAAAATATAATATGTATCTTTATTTTTATTAGAATATCATTTTTAATTAGAATTATGATATGTTTCTCAATAATTTATTAATATCGTCTCCCCAATACATATCGGATAGCACAAATCCCCTATATATTAAAACACAAACATTTAAAGCCTCCACATTAAGCCAGCTCATCACAACAAAGTAGTGGACCCCACTTCTTTACCTCTATTACTTTATTTTTTTAATTTCATTTGTATCATTTTTTGACGTCTTTATAAATTTTCTTTGCCTTATAACTCATTTTGGGTAATTAAAGACATGACCAAATAAACTCAAACTCGAAAAACCGATTGAAAATATTTGCAGATTTTTTTATAAAACGTAAACAAAAAAGTACGCGTCCTTGACATTTTTCCTACTTTCCTAACTTTAGTCGTATCTTTTAAATCTGATTCCATCCGCCTCAGTCATTTTTTTTAAACTTCATCTTAGATATTGTAATAAAATATACACAAATAATTGAAACGGCGGGAATACTTTCTTTCTAATTTTTTTTTTACTATTTTAAATGAAAATCACAATAGATTTACCAAAAATATATATTGAAAAGATTACAAATTAAATTAAACAAAAAATAAATAAATTCAACAAATATAAATGATAACGAATAACTACAATGATTTAAAAATTAATCTATCAACGATGATAATTCAAACTTCTACATTAAAATTTACTATAAAAAAACACTAAAATTTGGATCAGGCATAAAAACCCGTCTAATACCAGACTTGGGCGTGAATATTCATGCCTGAACTTTGACCAAGAATTATTGTTTGTAAAATATATTGGCTAATTTCATAAATTTCACCCAATTAAATCGTGTCTTGTATTAATAATATATTTACTATTTTCATAAAAACACCCCGTGCAGTTTTGCACGGGGTTAAAACTAGTTAATATTTAAAACGTACATTATCATCCGTCTTAAACTTAAGACTGATCAAATAATTTCCATTTTTATAGATAAGCCAAAACAAAATTCCTAGATATTAACAAAATTCCTAGATATTAACAAAATGCCAGTCTTTATTTATACAAATGACATATACTTAACCCGATTTAATTTTATGACGGATATATCCATCTTAAGAGAGACTTATTGATTGGATAGTGTCCGTTCACTTCCTTTTCCCCCTTTCTTTTAAGTAAATTGAACTCCGAAGAACAACCCAAAAAATGATGTGGGCCTTAAGACTTTGGAAGAAACTGTTTTTTAACTTAAACGAGTAGGTTTCTCCATCATCTTTATCCTTCATTTCTCACACTCCGTCTTCCTCAACCACTTCTCTTCATTCTAACTATCTTCTTCCAACAATCCCATCTTTTATAACCTCTTAATTACAAACCCTAATCTTGACTTGCTTAAACAAATCCCTTTTCACTTCCAATCGAATTAAATTAATAGCAAGTTTAGATTATTTAGATTACAAACACACTTTCTTAATCATAGCCCATAGGATATATAGATTCCACAAGTTGTCCCTTTGATATGACAAGTTGTTTAATAGTTAAGATTAAGATTAAGATTACAAGGTTTGTATATATATATGGTTGGTAGTATTATTATTATTATTATTATTATTCAGATGGTTTATGTTGCTTAGCAAAAAGGGTCCCCTCTCCACTTTGGTCTTGTTATCTCTTTGCTTCCTTAATTCACTACAACAATTTAACACATACCAACCTTTTTTTTTTTTTTTTTTTCCTATATCCTTTCCTTTCTTAATATTTATTAATAATAAAAGTCATCATCAATCCTATCCATTCTAAGTACAAAATATGTCCTTTTTTTAGTACTTTCCTACAACACCTAACCCACTTTGAAAGGTTTCTTTAGGTTTTGTAAAATAATTATTTTTAATAAATAAATAAAAGATTAGTTTATATTTAGTGATGGAAATGAAGGATTTGAGCATGCATGGTGAAGATCTAAATGGGTTTGATGTGTTTTCCAATAATCAAGAAGTTGTAGTTGTTGTTGGCAAAGAAGATGAAGAGATCTGGTTTGAAACCGCTTCTCAACATCACCAAAACAGTTTTATTACCACCACCAATAACAACAACAATAATAATACTAATAATAATAAGGAAAATAATGATAATAATGATAATAATAATAATAGTGAGTTTGTTGATTTGGATGTGAGTGATCCATCATCACTATTCTACGCCGAGTTCCCGGCTCTACCGGATTTCCCTTGCAAATCGTCGTCATCGTCGTCAAACCGAGTAGCGTCGAAGCGGTTTTTCAACTCAACAGCAACTTCGTCTTCTTCTGCATCAACGGCTTCTTCCGGGGTCGCGTCATGGGCCGTACTCAACTCCGACGCTGACCACGACCCGAATTCCAACCCACAACACCAACAAGGAGGAGGAGGTTTGGTGTTGGATGATGTGGATGTGGATGAATGCATGGATATGATGGAGAATTTGGGTTGCATGGATCTACTTGAAAGTACTGATATTTGTTGGGACCCGTCTCCTTTATTTGAAAACGAGCCCCAGAACACTCATAGTCAAACTCATAGCCACGACCACTTGCGCCACGAAAAGCAGCAACTGCAGCAACAACAACATTCCATAGAAGATGCTGATGAGGAGCACTTGTTTAGACAGTTTATTAATCATAATAATAATGATAATACCACACCATATGTTGATCTTGGTCAAAGTAGTGGGACCCAACCGGAGACGGGTGCCACGGCGGAGGATGACCTGGCGATGGTGTTTTTCGAGTGGTTGAAGTCAAACAAGGAGACGGTTTCGGCCGAGGATTTAAGGAACATTAAGATAAAGAAGTCAACTATCGAAAGTGCTGCTAAACGTCTTGGTGGTGGTAAAGAAGGAATGAAACAGTTGCTGAAGTTGATCCTTCAGTGGGTTCAAAACCATCATCTTCAAAATAACCCTAACCCTAACCCCAATTCTAACTCGGACTTTCAATGCATGAACCCACCAACATGGTCCACACAAGAGATGGGACCCATGGTGCCAATCGCACCGTCACCCGGGTACATGATGCCTCATATGAGTGGGGATCCTTACGGAGGTGGGTACCCGCCAATTCCGGGTCCAGAATACCACTCATGGGCCCAACCGGCTGCACCAGTGCAGTACGGTATAGGCCCATACGGGTCCTATCCGGACCCGGGATTTAGCGGATACCCTACTCCGTATCCGGGTGGATTGTACTACCACCCGGGTCCTGGAGAAGGGTTGGTTAGATTAGGGTCGTCCGCAACGAAGGAGGCTAGGAAGAAAAGAATGGCTAGGCAAAGGAGGTTGTTTACACATCAGCATCATAGGAATAACCATCATAATCATAATCAGGGGAATAATAATCAGATGGCGGAAATGAGTGGGAATTTAAGGCATGGGAATTGTGGGGTTGTTGCACCACATCCTAGCCATGCAAATTGGGTTTATTGGCCACAACATCAGCTTCCTCCTGTCCCACCTCCTTCTCAAGTGATTCCGTCGGTTTCCGGGTCCGGTCATATTGTTGGAACTGTTGAAACTCAGCAGGATCGGGTCGGGTTAAGTGGGTTCCCTAGACAAGTGGGTGGGGTGGAGAAAAAACAGGTGAATTTATTAACTTTTAATTAAATTTTATTTTGGTTTTATTGGTTACTTTTGGTATGTCATTTGTAATTGGTGTGTTTTGCTTTTAGCTTTGAAATTTGAATCGTTAGAGTATTTTTAGGGTTTGTTACTTTGTTGTTATTTCCCTAGAATGTTTGACTCGTTTAATTTCTCATATTGGAAAATGAAAGTGAATGATTAAAGTTCTGAAATTGGATTAATGATGGTTTAATTTGTTTTGGATTATTATTATTATAGGGATGGAAAACGGAGAAAAATCTAAGATTTTTATTGCAAAAAGTGTTAAAGCAAAGTGATGTTGGTAATCTTGGGAGGATTGTGTTGCCTAAGGTAGGTTATCATCCATACTTTGTTCTTTCCTCATTTGATTTATACACGTATTTGCTTGCTTACCAATGTAAATATATACGGATCGGAGTACATTTATATTGCTGTCTAATTCATGCCGCGTTTCTTAAATCCAGAAAGAAGCGGAGATGCACCTGCCAGAGCTAGAGGCGAGAGACGGGATTCCCATCGCTATGGAAGATATCGGAACATCCCGTGTTTGGAACATGCGCTACAGGTACCCATTATCATAATGTTCAATAGATAATGTGATTTAGAAATGACTCGTATTTGATAAATCTAACGGAGATATATTCGGATTTATTTTTGGAGCTCCAGATTTTGGCCAAACAACAAAAGCAGGATGTATCTTCTAGAGAATACAGGTTTGTTGTTATTATTATGTCCTTCAACTTGGTACATTTACCACTTGTGCATAGTTTATATTGCCTTTTAGGAGTGTTCTCATCGATGAATGTGGACCGTCGATTTCAGGAGATTTTGTGAGATCTAATGGACTACAAGAAGGGGATTTCATTGTAATATACTCAGATGTTAAATGTGGCAAATATGTACGCTTTCTATTCCCTATCATTATCTTTTTATCTTCTACAACTTGGAGTCCTATGTTAATGTGATCTTTTAGTACTTCAATTTGGTACGGAATACATTTAGTTGACTTTATTGTCTTTTCTTCCAACTTGTCAACTATCCTGTGTACTCAGTATATTAAGGTACATTTTAGATTTTAATTAACTTGCAAGTTGCAAGCTTGGAACTAAATAGAACAACATCCATTATAGGCAAATTCTCATCTAAGATGAGTATATATCGGTCTTAAGCTTAGCATATGTCAAATATGCATATGTGGGATGCCAAAGCGAATGCATAGGAAAAAGTAAAATATTGTCATAAATGCCCATGTAGGATGATATAAGACTAGATGTATATTAAAGTACTGGAAAAATTTTTGGATGAGATTATGAGGCCTTGATCATTTGCAAATACGAGTTAAGGGATTGCCATCAGAAGGGCGTCATTTGGTTTTGGTTTTGGTTTTGGACTTGGGTGTAACACTAACATATTACTCGAAAAAGGGTTTAGATAACTTTGAGCAAGTTTCATGTGTCACGGAGAGTTAGAAAAAGGTGGAAGACGGGGGGAAATTATAGGGGAAATGACTTGGGGTTGTTGAGGGGAGGAAGGCCGCTTGGGGAGATGGGTGGGAGGCGGTGGAGGGTCAAAAAGGATTTAAGGGAGTTAGGTATGGACGGACCTATAGATGATGGGTGAAATGTCGTTTCGGTTGTTAGGAAATAAACAAAAGAGTACCATTTGCTAAATGAGATGATTGTGTATGATAAGACTAGCTATAAGAGTGTGTATGTTAACATTGTTACGGTGAGTTGAGCATTTGAGCCAACAAATAAGGCCCCGTATTCCATTGGGAAGTCTCCTCAAATAGGATTTTACTTTAATTTTTTTTTATATACTAGAACGTAACAAGGCATTATTGAAAATACATGAATAAATAGTCTTTTACACGTTGCAAGTCTTGCGACTGTCTCACAAGGTAAATCGTCTCACATTGTAATATCGTCTCGCATTGTAATTTTATATGACCGTCTCACGCAATATTGCCCCAAACTAAGAACTAAAATTCTCTAAACAATAAGATCTATAACTACCGTGCAGTAGCACGGGCTCTATACTAGTATGCTATCAAGTGTTATTCCAAAAATAAAAATTGTTAGTGCTAGAATAAACATTTGAGGTCACAAAAATAGTTATATGTTGCTTGCTATTGACATCAGAAATGTCTAGTTCGCTTTATTAGGCATCTCATACCTGTCTTGTCTGAAGTACTATATATGTTCAATTGATCATCATGCTGCATGCACAATCTGATTGTAATTCAATTGTGTCTTTTGTCGATAATTTACTTGAACGTTGATTCAGAATGTTTCATCTTAGATATGGATTTCCAAATTTTGTGTTGTCTAGACGCACAAAAACTTGTATAGGACCCTATAAAGTCATTGTAAGATCTTCAAATTTTCCCAACAATGATGAAATGTTTTACGATAAAACCTTTATAAATGACGTGCTCTTACTTTCTTTTGCCCTTGCTAATTGTCTATGATCTACTTTAATTTCTACTTTTCGAAATATATATTCTATGAAAAAAGAACACCTAAACGATTATGCTAAATATAGTTTGATCGTTTATTCGTAATATGCTGTTAAATGGTCTTGAAGGATTTGTGGTTCATGGCAGTCTGCTTAGAAATGATTCTGTAGTGTTTGCTCTTAGCATAAAACAGATTTTGTTTGACGTTCAAAGAGATACGATTAGTCATCTTTATTTTAATAACAGTGGTTTCTTTTGTAAACTTTCAGATGATTAGAGGAGTAAAAGTACGTCCGTCACAACAAGATGCAAAACCCGAAACAATCACCCCCAGGAGTAACAAGCCTAGCAAGACCCAAAAAACACTTGGATCTTCTACACCCTCTTCTCTGAATATGATGATGCAATGATTTATTTGTTCTATCTAACATCGATAATAACGGGGAGAAAAATAAATTAGATAGCATGCCACTCTATTAGCTCTTTGTTCGGCTAAACCGAAGACGGTAGTACCACTCTTGGGAGTTTTGGGTGCTGTTAGAGGACAATATATGTGAGTAACTGGGACCTCTCAATTAGATCAGCACTTTGAAAATATTTGTATGTGAAACAATGTACTGATATTTTGTATCTTCTTTGTTTCTGTTTTTCTTATGTAAAACTAAGCTCATCCTTGAATGATTTATCATGTATACCGATTAAAACTCACTGTTAGATAGACACTCTTGTAGAGTTTGCGTCATTTATGTAGAATTCCGTTTGCTCAAATTGTAAGATTGGCGTAGCCAGGATTTGCGGGGGATGAGCAATTGTTTTTTTTTTTTTTTGTTAATAGGCACGAGTGATTTTCCATGTCAATGGCTTTTTGGGATAACTTATGAGAATTTTATTACGATTCCTTGGAATATGGCATAAAGAAATAAAATGAAATAGACAACATAAATCAAGGATATCACCAGTAAGGAACCTATTGTTTAGACTTGAAGTTAAGTCTATTTAAGTTAAATTATATATATTTTCTTGAAAAGTTAAATTACATTTATTAAATTAGATGAAGTTAATTGAAAGTGACACAAATTTGTTGAACTTGACTTACGTTAAGTAATTGAAAGTAAAATTTGAGTTACATTTGACTAATACTCTGTATGAGTGAAATTAATTAAGTTAACTCTAAGCTAAATTGAATTTGATTAATTTAATTAAGTGAAGTGTAAGTTATTTAAACCTATGTATATGAGGTGGGTAGTAAATTAAATATAGTATTTAAATATGGGGTAGGTCTTGATAAAGTTAGAAAATGTAGCATGTGTTCTATAAAGTGGATTATGAATGAAAAATAATATTTAAATGTTAAACCATGGTGGACTAAACTCATGGATAAACATAGTCTAATGGACCAGCATGTTGCAGCCCTTGTAGGAGCTTCTTGGTCGAGACGCATTGCCGCTCAACTTTTTGTAGGTTTGTTTTTGTTTCTTTCTTTCTTTTTCCAAATAGTGTTATCTACAACTCCTAAACTCAATTTTTTTACAGTCACTAAGGCAACAACGTTACATCAACCTGAAAAGTTCGTACGATAATACATTACCAACAACGAAAGCGTATTTGGACAAGGGGATTGCAATTCTTATAAAAATTATGGGGGAGGGAGTACCATGCACCATACTCTTGGGTGCATGGTATAATTTACCCGGGGCTTGTTAGTGAAATGTTAGGAGGTATTGTTTAGTAGGTAAAACGATAATGGGGGGATTTGAAGAAATGAAAGTTCGTTTCCTCTATTTTCCTCCTCCAAGATAACTTTAAAAATCTCGTTAATAGAGGAGAGATTTGGAAGCGAAGCTTACTCCATGGATTCCCCCTTTTCCCTTCCCTCCTTTAACCCCTCATTTTCTTTTTTTTTTTCATTCTCTATTCCTATTCAAACATGCCCGTAAAGAAACACTTCTATTTCTGTTGGTGTTTGGTCATTGCAAGTTGTCTATTCCCGTAATAACTCCGTCATAAGGCAATGTCGTGGCTGATATCTAACATAACGGGAACAACACAACCTGAACACGATTTATTTATCCGGTCTCACAATACGAAAGGAGTTGTTGACAAAACAAAAAGTCAGACTAGGAATGTGCTTATACAAGAAAATTGTTTACTTCGCACTACAGTACTATTGTGTCTAGTATTGCATCTCATTAATTTCTAGCTTTGCTGCTAATACTTCGTGTTGCTCCGCTTATCCTTCATGTTAGGCCTAAGCTTTTGCAACTCTTTAGTTCAACGGTAAAGCTTCTTTTACTGAACGACTTCCTCATCTTCAACATCATTTTTGCGTAGGCTTGGCTTACTTGAAACAGGTTCATTTACCATTGGGCTCTGTCAGTAGAATTAAACATTGTCATGACGATAAAGCACAAGAACCAAAACACTTGCTACTTGAAGAGGAGAACACCAAACTAACAGCTTAGTACGCCCCCATTTTTTCAATTTAGCCTTCTGCTTCGTGTTTTTCCATGCAAAAAAGGGAATTTTGCTGAATGGAAAAGATGGAAAAGCGAAACAACATGATTTGTCGAATACCTATTATTGTTGATAGAATAACTTGACGAGTCACGACCTTTCTGAATTCACCCAACACAACAATGAAAGGACCCGGAATGTTAAATTGAACTGGCATAAGTTTTGCTACATATAAATATCAAAATTTCCAATATAAACCACAGTGAATGACCAAACTGATAAGACCTGAAACATTGAGCTGAAAATGATCCTATCCGGCTGAATTATCCTAAACTCGAAGACTTGTTTATAGCACACTTGAACACAACTAAACCCAATCCAAGCTTATCCAAAGGGCATAATATTGTACCCGAACTGATCCGTACCAGCCTACCAGGTATTCGATAACAGAAAAGTAATTGAGCAACCAATCATCACCTGTACTGTTTGCATTTGCATCTGTTGGTAAGAAAGATACGGTAGAGATGGATTCGCCATGTTTGGCCGGGATTTGCGTCATTCCAGGAATCTGAACGGCATATTGATTACCTGTAGAATCTGGTGCAGTGCTTGGTTGGACACAAGGCAGGGCATAAGGGGGAATGGGTAGTCTTGGTGCCAACGGAAGCATCATGTTTGTACCAGGACTTGGTACTACTGCTGCAGGATCAAGTATGGCGGGCGGATATGGCATGGCCATTACTGGGCGGCTCATGCCCATATCCATCCCCATACCCGTACCCATACCCGCACCCATACCCGCACCCATACCCATACCCATACCCGTCCCCATTAGTGGCGCGTACGGCTGTTGCATCCCAGCGTACATCATTCCATATCCCATTGACATCATCTGAAATCCACAGTTTTATCGGAATGATTCTCGTTAGTAAGAGAATAGTTCATGTTTAACGTTCATCTAATTGTCAACCATTATTTGCATACCTGTATCTGCATTTGCAATGATTTCATGTACTCAATTGCCTCATCCAGCATGGAAGCTTTATCCGACTGTAATCAAGGATAAGAGAAACGAAAATAAGCAACCGGTTATGTTGCTTAATGCAGGCAACCCACAAATGATCACCGCAATCATCGTTTAGGCATTCGAACACCTTGTTACACATGACAATTATTACATGCATACCTTGTTACAGCGAGGAATGAGTTCTAGCAATGCCTTCATTTTCTCATTTATCCTATCTCGACGTCTCTGAAATTGAACAATTGAACTATTTAAACCGTCGAAAGGGGTACAAAAATTGTCGTGAAACCCGTGTTACCCCGACCCTCTAACATCGTGTCTGGCACGTTTCCGACACAGTACCGACACTTCACTCTAGGCCAAAAAAATGAAAAATTCGTACAAAATAGCTGTATCCGACACTCAAGACATGACGAATATGTTATACACCCTTTCTGATTGATTGTGGACATCTGCAGATCGAGCTCTCTTGGTAGCATTTGAACCACGGGAATGTTTCTTCTCGTCGTCAGACTCTAAATCCTTGTGAAAACAAGCATTTGCACAAGTTAGCACATAAAGCGCATAAGTGTTTAAGGCTTCAACATTCGATGACTTGAGCAAATCAGATCATGAGTTCATAAATAAAACATCTTTGAATAACATTAAAATTGGAACTTAATTAATGTCCATAATAATATTCTCGCTGTCTCGATCATCTATTTATCTTAACTAAGGATTTATTTATCTATCTCTCAAAGATATTTTAATCAAAGGTAAGCAAATAATCGTATCAAACAAAGAATCGACTTTTAGATTATACGATCCGGATCAGAATGCTGGGCTAACCAGCAAAACGAGACGGTGCGTGAGTAGCATATGACACAGTTAAGAATGGGGCCTCTGTCTCCCCACAAAATGTTTTATACTCTACTGCACGGCTGCACCTTCACGTTCAGCCTTGCATAATGCATAAAGCCGAAAAAAAATGCAGCACCGCCGTCTAAATCCACTGCCCATTTCACGACACAATCCTACGATGTATTTTAGATATATATTGATCTTAACAAAATATGTCCTGACTCCTTAATATGCCAAATACGTTTCCAATTTTTGGATTTTTTCTCAGTTTTGGTTATTTTCTATGCTTGATTCTTACACAAGAAAAAAAAAAAAAAGCACGAGAAAAATCGACTTATTTCAATGATCAGGACACCCAAATTCGTAACAGAAACTTTATCTCCCTGTATTTAAGTTGAGTCTCAAGTTCTCATGTGACTGCACTCTAATTTGTATTTTATCTACCTATGTGAGTGATACGTACCGCATATAAAGCATCCTCTTAACAATTGAGTTAAACATTAAGGAGCTCCTTATATGAAAGCACAAGGGCAATAACAATGGTAGAAGTTCTATACCATACATCTTTTTTACTGCCATATCAACACACTTTATTACACTAGTTGTTGTACGGCGCGCCGTACCCCAAGATAGCGTTACTCGCCTATTAGAATTATATCGCTTTATGCATATCGTATTTTTGCTTGATGTACCGTCAAAGTTGCATATTATCTATGTTGCGCTATATGTTGCTTTTTTCAAAAGCAATATAATTTGTGTTTTCAACTCTTTTATGTTAAGAAATACTAATTATTATAGCATTTTCCTAAAACTTATGAAAAACTTACTTTGAGTCGTGCGAAAGGTAATGAGTTTCCGAATATTATCCCCTTCTCGTACGTCTATTTTCTTCTCTTACTTTGTCTATTGTCCGCGTTCCCCTTATATCCCATATGCTTATTTTTCCTTCCTTTTTGCCTATGAAGTCTCCTTCCCTTTCCCAATTCCCTTTGCCTCTTCCTCCCCCCATCCATCTCCCTTATGTCGCACCTACTCCTTCACTCTCAATCTAAATTAAACCACACACATACGATCTCATTCTCCTTATTCCATTAAGTGTCTCTCTCCCCCCCCCCTCTCTCCATAAAATCAAGCAAAGATTATCTCTCCTCCAACTTTTTTCTCTGTCATTTTGAACAAAACTAAGCAAACCATATCGCTGCCTCTCGTCCTTGTGTATCCTTTTCCCTTTGTTATTCCCCTTCTTCCTCCTTCATCAATTTTCTTTCGCCTAAGCCTCTTCCTCCATCCACTTCCATTTTTCTTCAATCACTCGTTCTCGTTCCCTTTTCTCATTTTCTTTTCTTGCTTCTTCATCTCCATTATCTCCCATTTCCTTTTCTCTTACTCTGGTCATTCTCCTCCTTCCCCCATATCCATATGCTTCATCCTCCTTCCATTGCATATACAGTCTTCATCTTCTTCATAATTTCCTTTGCCGCCGCCTCCTCCTCCCCCATCCCTCTCCCTTTTATCCAACACCATCATGCATTCTCATTTTGAACCAAACCACACAAACATAGTCTCATACCCTTTATCCTACTAACTTGCTCTTTCCATCTCAATCCACATACAATCAAGCATATATAAACCATCTCTCATCCCTCCTCTCCCCGTCATTTTGAACAAAACCAGGCAAATCATATCACTTTCGTCTCTCCTTTTCTCCTCATTTCCCTTCTGCCTCTTTTTTCGTCAATTGTCTCTCACATGAGGCTCTTCCTCCCTCTGCTTCAATTTATCTTCTCCTCCTCTTTTCCTTTTCCCTTTTTCTTTCCTTCCTCCTTACTTATAATTATGCGAAATTAAATGGGGCTTTTTTTGTCCTTTCCTTTCCCTTCCACCTCCTCCTTCGACCCAACCTTTTTTTCTCTTACTCCTTACTTTAATTTGTGCATTTTCTTCCTTCGGCTTCCATTTTACGTCCCCTTCCTTATGCTTCTCCTTATCTTTATCTACTCTTTCCCTTCTCTTCCACCTCACCTTCCTCCACGAGGATGCCATTTCGAAGAAGAGAACCGTTATTAGTCCCTTCTTCCTCTCTCTTATATGGGGTTGTAAGGCAAGCGATGCTTACTAACGAAACCATGGAGTATCATGACATTCATTCTTTTTCTAACTACACTAACACCCTATTAAAACCATAGTCTACATAAATAATAACTCTAAAACCAAGAATATATTGAATATGGACTACTTAATTGTTTTATACACTGCATTTTTTTTAAATATGGTATCGATTCTTGACGCCATAAAGGAGGGTAAATTACATGCGTATGGTCTTTGGTTGAGATTTGGTCTCGGGTCGTTACGCCATAAAGCGGGATAAAGTACTTGTTTCAGAAATTGATTCACTTATTTATAGTGAAGCGAGGTATTTCACACCAACGAGATTACCTCATGCAATAAAAAAAAGTGGGTTACAATTTTAATGTATATAATTGAAGATCAACTTACATAAAAAAATCACACAAAAGGGTGTGACCATCTTCTTGGTGAATGGTTTCGTAAAACCAATGGAACACTAATTGAGTAGTAATTGTGTATTAATGTTGTCTTCTGTACAAATCTTCTTGTCTACATTTTACTGTAAAACAAAGGTTGTCCTAAATTATTTTGGCAACTAAGGCTAATAAGGCATGTCAGCATGTGGTCTCCCAAATGACGTAATTTGTTCGGTGTAATTTATCTGTTGACAATTATGATAGCGAATATGATTTCACAGTCCCCTCTTCAATCGTTCCACATTAAACCCTAAGTCGGCGATTACATTTTCTATCTCGGCAATTACCCTTGAAATAACATGATACACACCAAAGGCCATTAAGGCCAAGGGACGATTTCGTGATAGTATTGTTTAGAGTTTGGCAAAAACTTAAAAATGTAATACACATGTAATTTAAGGCCACAAGGCCAGGAGACTATCACAATGCTTTCATGACGCGCTAATCTCTCACTATAATGATCTCCAAAGAATTGGTCTCGTACTCTGTTAAAAGCTCCTCTATTTAATCCGCTGCAAATAGTTTAAAGAATGTAATTTTCATTTTATTAGTTTGAGAGCATAAGCTAGCAATAAGAAAGATACAACGCTAAATTAGTAAAAGGAGAAATAATAAATAATATGCAATTTCCTGCTAGTGAGAACTAATACAAATAGTCCGTCTTAAGCAAGACTCACTCAATAATATTAGAATTACCTAAGCATGAACTTCGTAGCATGCATGGTTTAAACTAAGCAACACGTACGTCCATCCATCTTTTTCCTTGGTCTCTATCACTACATATACAACAACACATATATCAACCTCCCATTAAAATTCTCTAACATAACTCAGTAAAATCAATGTGTTGCTTAAAATCGTCTAACTTAAGACGTCTCAGAAGTCACAACCTCCTTTCATCTATTTCATTCTGTTGTGAAACTCATCTTTAGTTAAGAGTTAAGACGTCTTAAACGATAATTGGTGCAATACAATAACCAAAGAGAGCAATTATTCAATCCTAATCAAGGTCAACCACAACTTCAAAACAATTCAATTTTCAAGAATCGCACATAAAAAGTATTAAAGGGCACTAAGATTAAAGGGCACTAAGCATCTTAGATCTCAATCTAAAATATTACTACTAATACCCCCAAAGAATCCAACTTCTTCTTGAAAAGAGCATGATTAACCGAAAACTAAACAAACCCTAATGAAAAATAGAGAAATCGTACCAAAAGAATGGATAACCAGATCCCCTTAGCTAGCAAATAGCCCTAAAAAGTAAAATCCATATAATGTCAGCTAGTACTCTGGCCTCAGATTGCAAGCCACTATACAAATTTCTGCGGAAAAAGAAGATGAAATAGTAGTTTTTCAATGGGAAAAATGGTGATGGAATTTACAGACCAAAAATCAAATGAAAACTAATAGAAATAAGATGAATACTTGACTTTGTTTCTCTCTTTCAATCTTCTACACAACTTCATAACCACCTGAACAATAACAAATGAACACAAGGTTAGTAAGAATACAATTAACTTGTAAATTACAAGAACTATAAAAGTGAGACAAATGCATAACAAAAAATTAAATTAAAATTGGAAGCAAAAGATTGAAAGAGAGAAATATGTAGGCATTAAAAGAAGAAGGTGGAGTGATGGTAAGGGAAAAAGTGTGGTTTTTTTTATCCTTCTACCCTTCTGTCTATTCTTCATGTTTTTTTTTATCTGTTTCTAAGAAGTATAGAACATAAATAACAGAGAACCCTCACATAAACCCAATAAAAGCCAAGACCAGTCTGTACCAGCTTGACAAAGTCGCTTGACACGTAATGCTATTGGCATGGTCCGGACACGTAATTCTACAATCGTCACAGAAATTTTAAGACACACTAACTTCCAAACAGACAATTAATATATGTAGTATACATAGATATCAACATAATGTTTAGAATCCAATAACAAAAATCAACCAGATGAACCACTCCCTCCTCCAATATCAACATTACTGTGGTACCACGAAGGCTCATGTCCAAAGCAGGTTAAGTATGGGCGTGATGTACGTGTCATTACCTATGTATAAAAAATAGATAGATATCATGTTTTTAAATGACACACAATGATAATTACATCGAGAATTACGAAGAAAATGAGGGGAAACCCCACCTGTCCGAGTTCTTATTTTGACTTACAACTCTTGGATTACTGACTGACTAATGCTTCTCCGATGTATGAATTCCAGAACGTGTTATAAAAGGGAACTAAAAGAGAGAATCAAATAAAAGAATATTTTGAGAGAGAAAAAGAGTAAAGAAACCTGCAAACAGAATCATCCAAATCGTGGGCTCATGGCCAAAGCTGGCAATAAAACGTTCTTTTTAGCCAGGATAGAGTGATCAACACCCCATTATGAGTGAAAGTCCTCGTATTATCCCTCCAAACGTTGGTCCGCCACTGCCAAAAAGCCAACCTATAAAAAAATATTAAGGAGCTGTCTTTAAAATATTATGTAGGTACAAATAGAAAAATTTAAAAGTTCAACAAACTGATGACAGAAATAAACAGAATAACATTAAGGAAAAATTACAAATAATCATCACGTATTTGCGTCTTTTTACTAATTACCACCTCGTATTTGTGTTCTTACAAATAACACCCAACCTTCAAAGTATATTACCCAATCACCCCTATATTTTTCCCCCGAGTATCGTTTTCTTATTTCCCTTTGATAAATGGCGACTTAAGTCAAATAGCAAGATTACCATCCTTTAATTATTACGACACTCTCATTAACCCAAATTCCTTATCTAATCCCTAATTCAATTAAACAGACAAAATCCCCAAATTCATTCAAACACGCTCAATCTCCAATTATCTCTTCCCCAATTCAATCTCTTATTGAAAATTCATTCTCTCTCCCTAAATCCCTAACCCTAAATCAATCAATTAATTTACCACCCAAAACCAATCGTGGAAACTAATTACCGATGACAAATCAACAATATTGAATTAGTACACAAACTGGTTGACTGGCTATTGAGACCAAAAGATGGAGTCTTTGTAAAAGATTGAGAAATTATCCTAATTCACCATTATGGATTTAGGCCTATAATCTATATGAAACCACAAGATCATTTGAGAAATTGATGTTTCAGAGCTCTATTTCATGTCACTTGAGAATTAACATTAAGCCAAGCTTCCTAACATCAACTTTCTCATCTATATATCTAATAAATTCAAAGATTTCCTTTTGTATGAACCAAGTAATTCAAATGTTGATTTACGACATTATTTCTGAAGGAAAAAAACGCCCTCCTCTTAATGCTAACCCAAGGCAACGCAAGCTTGTGAAGTTGATGAATATGAATGATATGATATGTGTTGCAAAAAATCAAGCAAAATGACGAGTAAGTTCCATATTACTTACACTTAATTTGGATTATATGGGGAAAATGAAATGCATTTGGGGGCATTATTCGTTTGCCCTCCCCACTTGCATATTGTGAGAGGGGCATTATCCATCTTCAGCTTGTGACGGATAGTGTCCGTCTTCAATGAGAATTTGTGCAAATTAAATTGAAACACTATAACAAAAAAACAGTAACAATGATTCAAAGATACCTTATTTCCCAGGCTGTATAACAGCAACAGTAGATGCATCAACCTAATACCACAGACAATAACCAATATGACATCAGATGTAATAAGAGATTGCAAAATGACTACTTAGAACAAAAATCAGATGAAACCTATGAGGATATGCAAGAAAGATAGAGAAAGATGCAAACTTTGGGAATAGATTTCTTAAAAGACTTTCCCATAGTGGATTATGAAAGTGGATTTAATGAGGGAAGAGCGGAAAAAATGGATAAATAATCAGATAAAAATATACCACAACATTGCAATCAGATAAGAGAGCTCGTATAACTCTCTCGCTTTTGTCATTTTCTTTCACTCGTATAATCAACCAAACAAACACAATCACTAATGAATGAAACTAAAATAAAATCAAATGTTAATAACACGATCAGAAACATAAGGTGATAAAATAGAAACCCATAATTGAGAGGAAATGGAGATGAATGGTTTTTCATACAGCAAGAAAGAAGAAGACGCCCATATAAAATAAAAAAAACCTTACCCAAATCGTGCAATTACAGGAAATAAAGATGAATGGTTTTCATACTTGAGATTTCAGAAGATGGGGAAAAGGGAAGTGATAAAAGTAAGGGGAAAATGAGGAAACACAATAATTGAGAGGAATGGGATGGGAAGGGGAAGCAAGGGAAAGGTATGGGTGGAGAATAAACAAATATATGGAGTACATAAAGTGTAAGTAATAAACTACTGTAATAAGTTGGATTGAGCCAGATCCTTCACTTCATCCCCGAGTGCATTAGTAAAGGCCCAAAACGGGAGTCCAGTAAAGAATAACAATCAAAACGCAGCGCACAAACCAGGCAAACCCAAAAACGCAACATCTTGATACTGTTCATTATGAATAGTACCCTTGCTTAGCCACTTTTTAGTAAGGGGTGTAGATATGAAACTACTCGATACTTATTTTCTCCTCAATGATAAAAGTTTCTATCACACATTTTTACTGGGATGACCTATTGCCCATTTAGTCGTTCACAAATTCTCATTTGTGACGGACCGACCCGTTGCAAGCTTGCGACGGGTCAAATCCCCTCATTAAGAGCAAGTGGGGGGAAAGTGGGTACAAATGGAGCCCCCCCACTTGCCTTGCACAAGCAAGACTTATTGTTAATCATTCCCTTTACTTGTTTTTTATTTTAGAAACAAAGTTTATATATATAAGGAGTTTCTTATCATATAGATCGATAGATAAAGAGTTTCTTCTAAGATACGAGACATCTTTTTTATCCCATTGTGCCTAAAGTAAGAAACCAATTTCATAGAAGAGGAGAAGGGGACCACAAAATAAGTACGAAACTTTCAACAATAGTAAAACGGTAAGAAGTTTCATATGCAATGATATCATGAAAGGGGATTTTCTATCCCATTTTATGTTCAATCAATCTCGTGTTCTATCATCCCTCGCCGCAAATTTGCGACACCTTATTAGTTTAATAGAAAATAACTACAATTTTTCTTAGGTAAAGGATGATGTATCATACTGCGTTAAGATAAGTATGATGTAATCGTATTGAACTGAACTTAACGAACCTGATTTGAACTAAACAAAACTTATGAGAACTAAAATTAATTCGGACATGAGTGTTATAATATTGAGCCTAGGATGAAAGATAGTCTAACCTCAACCTCAATTGGAGTGGGGGCTACGGCGGGGGCTGCAACAACGGCTGTAGCGGCAAAAACCTCGTCAATATCTTCGTTCTTTCTCTTTTGAGACATTGCCCCGGTAGTAGTGGAGGTTCCAATGGTAGTAGCGGTGGCAGAACTGCTTGACGGCGAGGCCGGTACCACTTTTCCCGCCTCTACCCTATCTCCGCCACCAGGAACCACCGCCGCCACCGGAGCATCCTCAATGGGTCCCATCATTTTTGTTCCACCACTAGTTATCGGTATGTCGTTGGAATCCACCACGGGAAAACCTGACTTCCGCGGACGCCTCTCTACTCTCCCTACAATCCTAGAAATTAGCGGGAAACCGAAACTTGAACCCTTTGTCACGCTTTTTTCCGACTGTATTACGGTGGTTGGAAGAGGCGGTGGCGTTAAGGCAGGGATCAATTGCGAGGATTCAATGTAGTAATCATCGAAAGGGTAATGTAACCATGCTGCCATTTCCTCGTCTGTCATGTCTAGATGATTATTAGCGGCGGCTGGCGTTGTAGGAGGTGGCACTGTTGTGTCCACAGATTTTGACGACGACGCTTTTGTGTGCGAGTTTCGGTCTAGTAGGTGTATGCTGTGCCAAAACTGCTTCATCTCATTTTCTCCACTGTTTTTACCAGAAAAAGTTGTTGTCAATTTATCAACAACTTGAATCAATTTAATAAAAACGGCGCTAAAATCACCCTACAGTTTTCGTTATTTAGATGTCTTTGTTTAAGTTGTAGTTCACAAGAGTTAGCTCAAGTGCTAATAGTTCTCTTAGTCATGGAGTCACGGTTGTCCGAAAAAGAAAGTAAATGAAAAGAAATGACCAGGACGGAGGAAGGGATTTACCTTTGATTGAGTAGAGCAATATTTGTTGGAACAACAAAATCAGGTACACAGTGATTGTTTATCTGCTTGGACTAATTGATGATGTTATTATCACAACATATCATCATCTTAAATTCTTAATGATTCAATTCCTTCAACAGACTTGGATTAGTATCATAACTACATACGCGTCAATTTCAAAATAATTTAAGAGTTAGCCGATATGAAATACATACGATTATATGAATGATGCCGAATAAGTATGAAGAATAAGGATGCAGACGAGTATGAAGAATAAGGATGCATGCAGACGCAGTAGTGTTACCCGAATATCATATAGTACTGAGTACAATTTTCGCATTAGTGTACAGAAAAAATGGGAATGCCAAAATAAGTGACTAAAATAATAATGCTGCCAAGAGTTGAAACTTGAAATTAACACATGATATCAAATTATCAATCCCAAGTATACACATATATACAGTACACTTATTCACATCTAAGACGGACAATATCCGTCATAAAAGTAAGACGGGTCAAATATATATTAGATCACCCCACTTATTCTTTAGAAAAGACCAATTTTTTTTGTCATGTGGTAATATTTGAGCCGTCTTAAGCTGAAGACGGATAGTTACGATCTTAAGCAAGACTTACTATACACAATATATGTATAAGTCTTTTGAAGTCACCGGAGAGGAGAGTCGGGGGCTAGCCGGCTAGGGATCCATGACGGTGCGCTCCTACCAGTCACATAGTTACTCCGTTCTATTTGATTGTTTACGTTTGCCTTATACACGTATAACAATGCCCGTTTTTATTTTCGTTCATATATGTAGTTACATATTATTAAAAAAATACAAAAAAGTTTGATATTTATAATGTAATCGGTAAGACAATTTAAGCAAAATCTCACAATATTAAACAAAGTGAAGTAATAAAGATTCCCATCACTTATAAATAGTACTCAAAAATCAAACTTAATCAATCAAATGATAAGGGGGAAATATTTATTTAGAATGAAAAAATATTACTGTCTATTCCTCTATGTATTCAGTATTCACTCAAAGTGTGTGTGGTGTTGTGACGGTTGTAAAAAAAATGGTGTTTGTTTAAGTGTTACTCCCTTCATTCAACTCCACACTACACCTTTGCTTTTTCATGTTTGTCAACGCGTGTTTTGCGTCGTAAATATATTTCGCTACGTATTTGCAAAAATTATACGAGTTGGATATTTTTAATATACTCCTAGAGGCGAATCAAACAAGATCTCACATGAATATATTTTCTCTTACATATTAGACAGAAATTGAAAGATTCTTCCGACTTGTGAATAGTGTCCAAATAGAAACATGTAGTGTGGAGTTGAATGGAGGAAGTATTATAGAAGTACAGTACTCCGTCTTTTAGCAAGTCTTACTTGCGACTGAGCTTAAGACGGGTAATGCCCCTCACAAAGGGCATGTGGGGGTGGGGGTAAGTGAGGGGCAAATGGAAAACTCCACTTACCTCCTCACTTACTCTTTGTGAGAAGGATTTGATCCGTCTTAAGTTTGCAACGGGTTATCCCGTCACAAATGGAAATTTGTGTTTCCACGGACTTTGGAAACTGGAACTTGGAACTTGGGATAATAAAGATGGTAAAGGACGAAATAAGATGTGACGCCATGGTCATTTGGATACTTCCGTCGCTTTCTTGTGCGAAACAGCATACATTAATTGACGACCGCCCACGCCGAGGGCACAAACAGATAGGAGTACACGACACCACTAGCTGCTTAAATGGCAATCTAGAATTTGGATGCTTCCACACTTTTGAAAGGAATTTGAAAAAAAATACTATTTCAAGTTTTGTATCTTTATTATAAGATACTTCGTATAAGATATAAGAAATAAGGGCTATTATGAAGTCTCTATGGTTGATTCCTTTATTGGCCGGGTTGGATCCGCTGTCAAACAATTTTTTTAGGGGTGAGCAAAACCGTATATCCGATACGGTTTTGAAAATCTCATTTTTGGGTATTCTTATTCGATACGAATTTTCCATGTATACAGTTTCCGTATATCCGGAAATCGTATATACAGTATCCGGGTTTCAGTTCAATTAGTGTAATTTAATGTCTTATTTTCATTTTTGTGGGTGATTTTATGATTTTTCTTAATGACTTAAAATAATACGGAGTATTAAATAGTATAAGAGCAAATAACATAAAAATGTATAAAAGTAATAAGATTGAGTCACCTATATACTCAATGTTTTGTGATTTTATGATTTTATTTTAATATTTTCTATTAAAAATAAGAACCGTATCGGAAACCGTATATCCGGTTTCTAATTTTGCCGATACGTATCCGATACGATTTTTTAAAAACCGTATCGTATATATGGAAATTCGTATCGGATATACGGAAATCCGTATAATTGAAACCATATATCATATCAGTTACGAATAAAAACGCATCGTATAATTTTGTTCAACCCTAGTTCATGCTCTATTGCATCTACGATCAAAAGATTAGTCGTGGGGCGTCTTTTGCTCTGTTTGCTTACCTGATGGTTTTTTGGATCACTCCTAATAGCCAAGAGGATAAATTTCCGAGACACAACGTGTGTACTTGTTCTCCAAGTAGATTTTCCCCCATAAATTTCTACGTCTTCGTGACGTAAGTGTGTCTTGTTGTAGGTACTTTTCCGAAGCTCAACAAATTAGGAAGAGAAAATAAACGCCTATACATTTGGCCAACTTCAATTGTCTCCTTAAAAAGGCAGCTATACTTACCAGTTACCATTAGTTTGATTTGTTATTTGAATGTTGTAATAATAATAAAATCCGATAAGTGGATGAGGTGGAGAAAAAACAGGTGAATTTTAATTTTAATTTGGTTTTATTGTTTACTTTTGGTATGTCATTTGTAATTGGTGTGTTTTGCTTTTTGTTTTGAAATTTAAATTGTTAAGAGTATTTTTATGCTTTGCTACTTTGTTGTTATTTCCCTAGAACCTTGACTAGTTTAATTTTTAGCTATGGGAATTGAAATGAAAGTGAATGATTAAAGTTTTGAAATTGGATTAATTATGGTTTAATTTATTATAGGGATGGAAAACAGAGAAAAATCTGAGGTTCTTATTGCAAAAAGTGTTGAAGCAAAGCGATGTTGGTAATCTTGGGAGTATTGTGTTGCCCAAGGTAGGTTATCCATACTTTGTTCTATTCTCACTTAATTTGTATTTGCTTGCTTACTAATGTAAATATATACGGATCGGAGTACATTTATATTAATCTTGTCCAAGTAGTGTAAGTCGTAAATATTGTCTAATTCATGCTGTGTTCCTTAAATCAGAAAGAAGCGGAGATGCACCTGCCAGAGCTAGAGGCGAGAGACAGGATTCCCATCGCCATGGAAGATATCGGAACATCCCGTGTTTGGAACATACGCTACAGGTACCCATTATCATAATGTTCAATAGATAATGTGATTTAGAAATCACTCGTATTTGATAAATCTAACGGAGATATATTTGGATTTATTTTTGGAGCTCCAGATTTTGGCCAAACAACAAAAGCAGGATGTATCTTCTAGAGAATACAGGTCTGTTGTTATTATTATGTCCTTCAATTTGGTACATTACCTCTTGGCATAGTTTATATTGCCTTTTAGAAGTGTTCTCATCGATGATTCAGGAGATTTTGTGAGATCTAATGGACTACAAGAAGGGGATTTCATTGTAATCTACTCAGATGTTAAATGTGGCAAATATGTACGCTTTCTATTCCCTATCATTATCTTTTTTCAGTAGGTCTTGCTTGCGACGGATCGGATCTTGCGACGGGTATTTTGTGAGAGAAAATGGGTAGAGGGGACAAGGTGGGCACCCCCCATTTGCTTCTCCACTCACCCTTAATGGGTATTTTGTGAGAGAATATGGTATCCGTCTTAAGCTTGTGACGGATAGTGTCCGTCACAAATGAGAATTTGTGATCTTTTTTATCTTATACAACTTGTAGTACTATGTTACTGTGATCTTTTATTACTTCAATTTGGTACGGAATTCTTTTGATTGACTTTATTGTCTTTCCTTCCAACTTGTCAACTGATACGAAAATTACTCAAAAAGAATAAGGTTCATTAACTTGCAGCGGAAACAGTTTCAAAGAATAATAAAGTAAGGGATATTTGCTTTGAAATCCGTAAAGATCTCAAAACAATAGGATATTTGCGCGAACTAGACCTATAGTTCGAACAATGGTGATTGAATCGCAAGACCTATTGCTATCAATCGTGTTAATGTTTGAAACGCGACAAACAAAAACAAGGTTGGAACGAAAACTCGTCGATCCTATGTTTACAAAATTTGCAAACACCAAAAGCTTCAGCTTTAATTCTTATTCATTCAATGTCTTCTCATAAGCAATACATATGAGTTCTATTTATACTAGCTACTAATCAACCTAGCTGCCTTATTTCATACTCCTAAACTGAATAAAAAGACATAACATATTTTCCTTAAATTGACTTTCCTAAAGCTAATCTAGTTATTGCCTTGCCTTATTCTAATTGTGACACCCTCAAATTTGCGGAAAGAAAAAAAAATTATTTAAACTAGATAAAAGATGAAAATACAATACAAAGGTGTCATAAAATAAAAAGGGTCATACAAAAGAAAAATAATATTATACATAAAAATTATACAAGACGGGAGACATATCTCCCGTATAAATACAGAAATAAAAGAGTGTATAATAATATACAATCTAAGAACCGAATATAGGTCCAAGGTAAATACTTCGCTCGCTAGCTCGTCAATGTACCCAATGTATGCATCACAAACCTGCCAACCGCATTAAATATAAACCCGGAAGCCACAGTCAGTGGGGAGTAACTCCGAGTTCTCCCAGCCACGAAATGTCGAGTTTAATGAAACATGAATAACATAAAAGCAATGTATATAGAAAATACAAAACTTAACATATATGATATGCTTTTCATGTTATGAAACAATTAACTAACATATAACCTATCATATGAAAGGTATCATGTGAAACCGATAATAAAATATAACAAGAGGTAGGGAAGCTGGTATGCTAGCTCAGAGGTTACCAGGTAACATGGCCATGATACACTCAAACCCTAATCAACACGTAATCATGTGAATCAGTTAACAATCGGTAATCCAAACTCTATCAATCTTAGCCGGCTTGCATCTCACCTTCTAAAAATCATAGAATCATACAAACATGAAAGACCAATACTTCTACAAACAGGCATAAGTTCCTAGTACAGTCAATAGTCGACTTCTGTAACTCGAGGCTATACACAAGGTAGGAAAACATCCTAGTCCTAGACTGATCAGACCTAGCGACAACAGCTATTCCATTCCCCGTTCCATGACATAACCGTACATGAGAAACTCTACTAGGCGACCCCCTAAGTAGAGATGGCTAGTACTTAAGCTGGCTCCATTCCCAAAGTGGAACTCTTAGGCAACCATGCCCCGCCTTGGATATAAACCCACCAAGCCGGGACACAAAAGCTATCAAGCAGTGAACTATATACTCGTTAAAGATAGTAAGGCCTATCTATGACATGGTCCAAGATAATCATTTAGAATTAGAATGGTCAAGACGCCATATACTCATAATTCTCTATGGGTACTTAGTCAACACGACATATATCATACAATCAAACAGTCACGGGAAAAACATCTATCATATGACTAATTGCATATAAATCATATTCAAATATCATATCGCCTTATATCTACTAAGGCTCATTCATACATTAAACAAAATCTTACTTGAAGACAAATCCCCGACCCGAGTCCCGCGACGGGTCATCAGTCAAAACGGGGCTGACTAGATCTTAGTTTGACCAAACCCGTTTGGTCAAACCGGCTAGAAACAGAGTCTTTACCAAGTAGACTTGAACATAAAAATCATCATATTCATTACATGTTTATTTTATTAAAACTTCTAACATGTGAAATATTAAATCTTACGAAAACCCGCATGACTTAAAGGATATCAAATTAAACTATAATCTCGTATTATAATTTCTAACATGTGAGGAATTATAATATTATGAAAAATACTTTTAATTAAATAATTTACTTATTAAAATTTCCCACTGGCTAAATATTACAAAACACGATAAATTAACACTAAACTCAAAAACCGTCACAAGTCCAAAGAGGGGACTTATGGGCTGATTTGGGCCGGACTTAACACGGCCTGGACTGGGCCCACGGGCCTGGTTTGGGCTGTTTTGGCTGTTTTTATCGACTTTACTAAAAACCGTTTCTTAATATTTCCCGCATGCTTAACATATTTAAAACCCGTCAAAACAACAACAAAACAATCAAGTATCGACACAAGACCCAAGGATCATACCCGGACCAAATCCAGACCTGGCTGGACCGGCCTGAACCGGCTGAACCAGGCCTGAACCGGCCGGTTTGGGTCGGGTTTTCCAGCCCTTCTCCACGGCTCCAACCACAAACAACATCAAATAAATTCCAACATGTTTTTAATTAACAAACAACCATTTTAACAATCATCCATACAAAAATCATGATTATAATTAAATCATTCAAATATGTCAAGAACACTAAACTTGTTATAAATTCATAAAACATAATAATAACAACTACTTATCATGTTACTACCTAAAAATCATAAGTAACAATAATATAAACTAAAACAAAAGCTATGTAACATTAATTCGTCGAGTAACTCGGAATCGTTACCTTAGCTAGCAAAATCAAGTAGCACCAAAATAAGAAGTAAAGAAAAACCCGTCTACTAATCTTCACCCAAAAGATACGAGTCACCAAACTCGTCTTCAAAATCTTCCCCTTATAAGAAATGACAAGAATAATATTGTTAGAATTAAAACTTGATTTTCCATAATTAAAGTGTTGAAAACGATTTTGTCGGAATTGAAAATAAACCGTACTTGACGATGGAGAGCGAAGAGGAGATTCTAGAAATATAAGTTAGGACGGATTTGAATAAGAAATGAAGGTTTTATGACGATTTTGCTCAAGAACGACGAAGAACGATGAAGAACGACGAAGAACGATGAAGAACGATTAAAGAAAGTATTAATTAGATCTTAAGTTGATTTATTGTAAAATGAAAAGGTAGTAGTGAGTAATGGTGGTTGATTGGGCCGTGTACATATAGAGAAACTATGGTCGGGGTTTTGAAATGTTGTTACGGAATTGACGGGGTTTTAGAATATATTACGGTAATTGATTAGATATAATTAGATATTAAGTTAATTAAACCAAATATCTAGATATTATGTTATTGTAATGAAAAGAAAGGAAAAATATCTAGCTTAAGAGAGGAGAGGAGCCGTGTGATTTGGGTAGTAATCGGGTTTGTTATGTAAACGATTTGCGTAATTTAAGTTAACGGATCGATAAAGTTATATATATCTTAGATATTATTATTAGTTTAATCATATTAATTAAAAATATCTAAAGTGAGTGGAAAAAGGTGACATGGGCGTGTGACTCATGCCAAAGTCGAGTTTCGGGTTTGTTTCGGGAATTAAGATGACTCGGGAATAGTTAAATGATGTTCGGGTTTAAACCGTAAAACCTTCTCTTAAATTCCGAATAAATTCAAAATAATTATATTAAATTATCATAAATTCAAATAAATCTTAATAAAAATAAATTAAATTTATTATTTTTTT
>JAIUZE010021304.1:0-16635 GCA_022085475.1 Heliosperma pusillum | reverse complement strand
TAATCTTCTTGTTTCTTAACATAATTAATGAATTCATTAACGCCCATTACAAACTCCTGCCTTAATTTTTTATTACAATCCAATCTTTCATACATCCACGCCCGTTGTACTCTTTTAATTTCAAATCTACATACACGTTTATAATTATTATTATCGACTTAAATAAATATTCAAAACAATAACAACAAGAACTAAAAGGGTACTAATAGCAACAACAACAACAAAAACAACAACAACAACAACAACAACAACAACAACAACAACAACAACAACAACAACAACAACAACAACAACAACAACAACAACAACAACAACAACAACAACAACAACAACAACAACAACAACAACAACAACAACATAAAACAACCTCCAACAACATCAACAACATCACAAACAACCTCCAACAACAACACAACAACTATCTAACATCTTCAACCTGCAAAAAAAAAACACAATATTTCGAGCTCATGGGTCCTTATCTCTCCAACCTAAACCCATCTTTGAATCTTTCATACCATTAGTAAATACTAATCATTTAATTAATTGTTATGAGACGAAAATTCGGCAGCAGTTCCCTACAGTTCTCCAAATACACAATGTTGAATGACTTGTCACTCGACATATGTATTCAGAGAACATTAAAGGAACTGTCAACAAAAATTAATCGTCAAATAACAATTAAAAAAATAATTAGTATTTACCACCTAAATGACATGAAAGATTCAAAGACAGTCCCAAAACGGGGACTATTCAAGAATGACACCTAATGTGTAATTCTTGAACGGGTACTAAGTCTATCATATATGAACAACATTTCCTTAATAATTGTGCCAAAAGTAAAGGTAGACAAATGACCGAGACTGTGGGAGTAATAATAATTATACTATATTAATAATTATAACAATTCAAAGGAGGGAGGGAAAGATGGGGTGGGGGTGGCGGCAGGCCACGACGGCGTCGACAGGGAGGGAAAGAGCAGAAATAAGGGAAAGGGGAAAAGGAGGAAAGGAGGAAAGAGGAGGGGGGAGACAGATCCGGCCAGGGGAGGGGGGGGGGTTGCGCCGACAAGGAGAGGAAGAAGGTGGCGCCGACAAGGGGATGGGGTGGTGGCACCGGCAAGGGGATGAGGTGGTGGCGCCGGCAAGGGGATGGGGTGGTAGATCTGAAAAATCAATTTAAGAAGAGGGAGAGAGAGAGAGAGAGAGAGAGAAAGAGAGAAAAAGGGGCGTACCAATTGAAGGCTCTGGTGGTGTAGGTGGTGGCTCCGGTGGTGTAGGTGGTGGCTCTGGTGGTCTTGGGTTAGGGTGGCGCCGGTGGGGTCTTGGGTAGGGTTGACGGAATGAAGCGTTTTGTAAAATGAAACACGGGGAAAGAGAAAGGCTGTTTGGATATATCAAAAAAACTTGCGACGGAATTTCCGTCGCAAGTACGTCGCAAATTTAATATTAAAAAAGCCTTGCGACGGAAAATCCGTCGCAAGTTCCGTCGCATAAGAACTTGCCACCTGGCTTTGCAGTTGTGAAATTTCAGTCAATGATTTGAACTTGCGACGGAATGTCCGTCGCAAATGCCGTTGCAAGTATACAATTTGCGACGGAAGGTCCGTCGCAGAAGTTCCCGCCATGTTAAATTTCTAGGCGCCATGGCTGGAAACTCTGCTACGGAATGTCTGTCGCAACTCCGTCGCATGTTTCAATTTCCGTCGCAGGATCCGTCGCAAATGTTTTTTAGCTACGGAATTTATGTCCGTCGCAAATATTTCGTCGCTAATGAAATCCTTTTTTGTAGTGTATGTATAATTTAAGACATGTTACTCCATATATATTAATTGTACGGAGTTAATACGAGACATTCATGTATAAAGATAAATCTGCGAAACATTTATGTATATAACGAATTATTAAAATAAACTTTTATAAGTACAATAGATCTTTAGACTCTTAGAACAAATGTCACGCGCGAACTATAAGGTTACGATGCTCTAAACTAATTTATAATGAACAAAACTCAATCATGGATTTACGACAATTGTCTAAAGTATCAAATATAGTTTCACTTATTACAAAGAACACAAATAATGCCTAATTTTGTTACAATAGTTAGAAACACATGTAAAGGCTAAATTTTGGCGACAAAGTTTTGACTTTTAACAGTCGCATAATACGCCAGTAAGGATCATCTGTCCCACTTTTGTGTCCCATTTTGTGTCCCACTCCATACAGATTCTGACACATCACCTATTGTAGGAATAAAATATGGAATATATATATTAATTGGTTGATGTGTCAGAATCTGTAGAGGTGTGAATCCAAATGAAGTGATCTTATCTTATCAAAGCTCATGATTAAAAGTAAACAAATAGGTAATAACGAAAGAAGGATGATACTTAATAGTCACAAAACTAAAACAATAAAAAAAATCCATATTATATGATCGCATAAATTACCTACGTAATCAATTGAGTCATAATGATACGAATTAGCAAACAATAAGTTATGACAACTGCAAATCACAAGTTTACATATGAATGCAAAAGAAATAACTAAGGATAGAACAATAATTCATACTCATAGTATATTTAATTAATTGTTCAAACTAGGACTTAGTGAAATAATATACATATTGCTAAATTTCAGTTTGATTAGCATCAATACAGACTAATTATAACAATGCTCTCATATAATAAGAGCAATATATTATTATGCAATATTCACATTTGATTTGAAAGAAATTACTTAATGGTCACAAAACTAATAAGAAATTACATAGAGTGACTTACAGATTAAAGTCGTAGGATTTATAAAGAGAATCGAATATAAGAAAATAAAATCCAATATTCTAATATAATCAAGCCATTAGCAAGAGTGGATACATCGTACTGATAACGTGTTATAAAATATAAAGAAGTAAGTGAGAGATGGTGGAAAGATGTGTATTTCTCATTAGCATAAACGGGTATATATACATGGAGATAAATGGGAGTTATGTGCTCGAAAAGTAGAAGGACAAATCTAGAAACATCCTACATTGAGAGACATTTAAAGACATTCATAATACTTGTGACTTATGGGCATCCACACAATAAGTTTCACAATATCTCTCTATTTATATTTGTGCATTTTTACTGTTTGATTGATTCATTTTTAAATAAGAAATAATAATGTAACTAATAAATTAATAATCCATGTCATATTAATTCACCCTGTCACATTAAAAGTTGCTATGTCATATTAGAATTTGTCATGTCACATTATTTTAGGTACTCTTTTTATAATTATACTAGTTTTAAATCAGTGCAAAAATGCACGGATCTACATTTGAAAAATCTAATATTCTAATTATAACGTATGAATATGCCATCAATGTTTTTCAAAAAAAAAATTATTAAAATATTTACTATGCTGTTTGATCAACTCAATAATGCCTCAAAGTTAATTGTATACAAAGTACAATATACATAGTACTTTATACAATAGTGTAAAATATACCTAATTTGATTTCATAGATATGTTATATAGTTTGTACTTTACGGCTTATGTAAATTGTGAAGTGTTATAATGGGACACACTCTCGTCCCCATCAACCATTTACTTACCTATTTCCTTTTGAGTATTCCTCTCATTTGTGTACATTTTTATTTTGGAAATACTTTTAGTGAGTAATTTATCACTAATAATTATTTTTGTCAACTTATCATCCAATATTCCTCATTGATACCGTAATGTATATAAATAGAGATAAACAAATTCCGGATACATAGGGAGTATATACAATATGTCACTTGTGAGCGCATATACATTGTGACACGTACACTCTCCCACGTATTAAATCATATTTATGTCTTCAGATAAATAACAACTAAAGAAGAAATCATCCAACGTGTGCATATGAGATAAATCTTTTATATTTTTCGTATGCGTTCTGTTTGCTTTTATTTATCTCATATGAACATATTTGACTTGAGAAAGTGACTGTTTACCCTAGATTTCAGCACCGTAAGTATGACAACGCAAAAACAACAAAATCGTTCTTCTTCTCTGCTTCAATCTTCAAAAAATCAAAAAAATATCTCTAATGGCACAAAAATAATAGCTGGTGGTGAGCAATCTGCAGCTAATAGGATAAGTCTTGGTTGTCCGTCTTCTTCTTTTAAAACCAAAAATGTGAATGAAATAGTGGGTGTGGCTCCGTATAATTTGGAGTCTATTATTCCGGAGGATAGTAGTGATGGATGGCAAATCGCTCGGAAAGGTAACCCTATTCTGCCTTCTATTGTTGAAGAACCTAATGAGTTGTTACAGTTTTCTATGGATGATGTTAAGGAGGAGCTTGACTTCTTGAAAAACTCTGTATATTGCTTTATACTTGGTGCAAATCCACCGATGGATATTGTTGAAGGTTTTATAAGGCGTATATGGAGTAAATATGGTATTGATAGGGTGTCTTTTTGTCCTAATGGAGTTTTTCTGGTTAGGTTTAACACAGAGGATGCTAAAAATGGTGTTTTAGAACAGGGACATTTCCTATTCGATAATAAACCCTTGATAGTTAAGCCTTGGTGCCCTAATATTGATCTAGTCAAATCGGATGTGAAGGAGGTACCAGTGTGGGTTAAGCTTTTCAATCTGCCGTTAAAGTTTTGGGGGAAATGTATCCCTCGAATTGCAGGGCTGATAGAGGAGTATGTCAGAAGTGATGTCGCGACACATGATAAAACTAGACTTGGTTTTGCTAGGATTATGGTTGTTGTTCCTTTTGGCCTAACAATTCCTGAAAATGTTAAATTTATGGATGAGGAAGGTCATATTGTAACAGTTAAGGTGGAATTTGAGTGGAAGCCAATTTTATGTCAGAAATGTAATGGCATTGGACATGAAGCTGGAATGTGTAGGAAGAATGTAGGACACCCAAAGGGCCAGGAGGTAAAAAAACAGTGAAGGAGGAAAGAAGTTATTCCACCAATTCATGTTTCTGTATCAAAGGGGAGTGTTAGCCAGGTTCAGATGACTCTAGTGGAAAAACAGGGTGATGTGATGCATCAAAATGTCACAGTGGTATCAGCAAAAACTCTTGTCAGACTAGTTATTAGGTTGAGCAGGCAGGAATTGGTGGATGCAGGGCAGAGTGCTCAAAAATTTGGGACTTATACCTTCTTGGAAGCCTTGAATAATGCTACGCCTAGGGTTGGTGTTGGTACAAATGGTAGTGTCATTCCTCCTACTGGGGGGAATGAATAACTTTGGCTTTTGGAATGTAAGGGGAATGAATAGTCCAGCTAAACAGCAGAGTATTAAAAGCTTTCTTCATCATTACAAAGTTGGATTGTTTGGTCTCCTTGAGACCAAGGGTAAACCCTTGGCTCTAAATGGTATAAGAAATAATTTGTGTTCCAATTGGTGTATTACAACCAATAATACTAATTGGCTTAGAGGTGGTAGAATATGGGTTATTTGGCAGCCTGATAAATTTGATGTTATGATCATTGAGTATAATGCTCAGTTTATCCATCTTAGGGCTACTGGTATTGGGACTAGTGAATCCTTTTATATAACTTATGTTTATGCCTTTAATGGTGTTGATGAAAGGAAACCTTTATGGCATAGATTGGCCTCCTTTAAGAATCTCTACAAGGATCCTTGGATTATTTGTGGGGATTTTAATACAGTTCTTGCTCCCTCTGAAAGGTTAGGTGGAGTCACTAGTGAGGAGGAGATTAGGGATTTTCAGAGTTGTGTTGATGTTTGTGAAGTTGTGGATAGCCCTGCTGTTGGGTCTTATTATACTTGGAAGAATAAGCAAGAGGCCCTTACCAGGGTTTACAGTAGGTTGGATAGAGTGCTAGTGAATCAAGAATGGAGAACAAAATTCCCTTGTTTTTATGCTCATTTTTATGTTGAAGGTGCCTTTGATCATACTCCTTGTGTGGTGCAGCAACATGAATATAATCAGGTTAAGAGAAGAAGTTTTAAGTATTTTAATATGTGGAATATGGATCCTGGCTTTAAAGAGTGCGTGGACCAACATTGGCAGGGTAATTGGTATGGGACTAAGATGTTCATCTTAGTTAAAAAGCTGAAGAGTATTAAGTTTCCTTTGAAGCAGCTAAATAAGGATAGGTTTCATGATGTTGAGAATAATGCTATTAGGAGTTTGAAGCTTCTTGAATACATTCAAAGTCAGTTGAGGGATGATCCAAGGAACCATACTTTGATTTCTCAGGAGATTGAGGTTACCAAAACATATAGAGAGCTCAAAGAAGCAAGTGAGTATTTCCTAAGGCAGAAGGCTAAAGCAACTTGGGTGGCTGAAGGGGATGACAATACTAAGTATTTTTATAGAATAATAAATTCTAAGCAGAGTTTGAGGAACGTAGGGAGGATAAAGAGTATGCATGGTGTTTTATGTGAAGAGCCAGGTGATATCCAAGATGCTTTTTTAGAGTTTTATCAAAACCTGCTTGGTACTAAAGAAGATACTATGAAGGTGTGTCATTATGTAGTTCAGCAGGGGCCTAGGTGCATAGCTGAGCATGTTCAAATGCTCTTAGCTTCAGTGTCAAATGAAGAGATTAAAAAGGTTGTTTTCAGTATTCCTAAGCACAAGGCATCGGGCCCTGATGGGTTCTCTAATGATTTCTATATTGATGCTGGGGACATTGTTGGTGAGACTGTTTGTGATGTTGTTCAAGATTTTTTTCAGACTGGTAGCCTCTTGAAACAGGTCAATCACACTGTTATTACTTTAATTCCAAAATGTGAGATGCCTGAAAATGTGACTCAGTTTAGGCCTATCTCATGTTGTAATGTGATCTATAAATGCATATCTAAACTTTTGTGTGATAGATTGGCTAAAGTTTTACCTCATCTTATCAGTAATAACCAAGGGGGTTTTATTAGGGGGAGGAGTATAGCGGAAAATATTTTAATTTGTCAGGATTTGGTGAGAGCTTATAATAGGATGGTTGTTTCTCCTAGATTCATGCTTAAAGTGGATCTCAAAAAGACATATGATTCTGTCTGTTGGGAGTTTCTTAATCAAATGATGCAGGCTCTTCTTCTCCCCAATCAATTCATTGACCTTATAATGGAATGTGTCACATCTGCTTCATATTCCTTAATGCTTAATGGTGATATGTTTGGAATGTTTAAAGGAAAGAAAGGGCTCAGACAAGGGGACCCCCTATCTCCTCTGCTGTGCACTATAGCCATGGAATATTTATCCAGGATTTTGATGTACACAACTGAGCATATGCAGTTCAAATATCATCCTATGTGTGCTTCTCTCAAGTTGTCTCATCTGATGTTTGCTGATGATCTCCTCTTGTTCTGTAAAGGGGATACTGCCTCTATTATGACTGTGCTGAGATCTTTCTCTACTTTTTCCAAAGCCTCTGGCCTTCAGATGAATGGCTCTAAGACGAATGCTTACTTTAATGGGGTCACTGGATCAGTGAAGTCTGATATCCTGCAAATTTCTGGTTTTAAGGAAGGGAAATTGCCTTTTCACTATCTTGGATTATCCATCACTGCTGGTAGATTGACCAAGAAGGATTGCCAGGTGCTAATTGACAAGGTTATGGCTAGAATTAGGAGTTATGGTGCCAGATTCCTGTCCTAAGCAGGGAGGCTGGTATTAGTTAACTCAGTGTTAACCTCTCTATATACTTATTGGGCTAATATTGTTATAATTCCTAAGGGAGTTATAAGGAAGATTGATTCTTTATGCAGGAATTATCTTTGGGATGGAAAAGCTGATTACATGAGGACTCCACTTGTTAGCTGGGAAAAGATTTGTTTTCCAAAGGCTGAAGTTGGAATAGGAATAAGGAATACCATAGTCTGGAACACTGCTGCAATGGGAAAGCTTGTCTGGTGGATCTATACTAAGCCTGATAGCTTATGGGTTAAATGGGTTCATCAGGTGTATTTAAAAGGTATCCCCTTCTCTATTTATAACCTTGCTGCTGATGTAAGTATATGTTGGAAGTCTGTTTGTAGAGTTAGGGATGTTTTAGCTATTGGGTATTGTTCTGATCAATGGATAGCAAATGCTAATGGGTACTCTGTTAGCAATGGTTATGAGCTTTTGAGGAACAAAGTCCAGGAAGTGGCATGGGCAAAGTATGTCTGGAATGATTGGTGCATCCCTAAGCATCAGTTTATAGGTTGGCTCATGAAGAGGGAGGCTTTCCAGGTGAAAGCAAAGTTGTTTGATATTGGTTGCTGTCCTGATGATGTATGCCTGCTATGTGGTACTGCCAGGGAAGATCATACTCACTTGTTTCAGGAATGTCCATATAGTCTGATGTTACTGCAAGGAATGGCTCAGTTTTGTCAAGTTCAGATCCCTTATACTCAGGTAATGGAATGGATCTATCAATCTCAGAATTCGAAGTTTCAGAAAGCTGTTCTTGGAAGTGCTTTTATGGCCACTTTTTATGTCATATGGAAGCAAAGAAATAGAGTAAGGATTGAAGGAAGCTTGCAACTGCCTATGCTGGTGCTGGAAGATACAAGGAGGATAGTGAGGAGTAGAGTCCAAGCCAAACTCAACCGTATTATATCAAGAAGAGAGCTTGATTGGATTAATAGTTTGTTGTTAATGAAATAGTGATGTAGTTCTTTATGATGTTGTTTGATCAAAACACTATGGATTGTAATATTTGATTTGGTTATAATAGATTCTTACATTTCACCAAAAAAAAAACATATTTGACTTGTACTAAATTAAGACGAATATAGCCGAATTTAACCAACTTATAATCTTAAAATAAATATTATGCTATAATGAAATGCACAAATTTTCATTTTAGTCAAAAATAGAATTACTGTTGATTATAACTAATAACCAAAAAAATAAACATTCTAAATATGTAATTATTGTTGATTATAATAATTTGTGTTTTGTAATTTTTTTTACTTATGTGCATACTATAAGGTAATATTTTAGTTAATAAAATCATGAGATTAAATTATGTAAATATTCAATAAATTTTATATTATATAATACTCTAATATAAGGTATATATTTGATTTTATAGTTAATGAGAGAAATGGAAGTATGAGAGAGAATAATTAATGAATGAAAGTAGGAGAGAGGGTAATTAATAACCTAGCAAAAACATGGAGGGTTCACATCATTAAAAATTTGAAAATCTAATGATGAATAGAAAAACTCTAAAGGACTTGACTTTTATTTAGGGACGTGCTTTTTCACATACGAATTTTACTCTTTCACATACACATTTTACCATATTATCCTTGTCATTTTTTTCATCTCTCCCTCAATCAATTTTTTTTTTCTCTCATTCATTAATCTCTCCTCACCAGTCACCACCATGTCACTAACATCAACCACCAAACTACCTACTACGTTCGCCAACAATGGAGAGCTCTCACCTCGTCTGTGGTCCGTCGCCGGTGGTCGTATTTGGGAAAGAGGGAGAGGGGTTGCGTCGTGCGCGGTCCGTCACCTTGTTCTGGTATATATGAAATGGCGACTGGCCATAGCAGGGGAGGGGGAGAGGGAGAAGGGGCGACGGTTGATGATGGTCAGGGGTGGTGGTCGACTGGTCGGTTGTTGGGTGGCGGCGGTAGTCTGGCGGGGGTGACGAATGGGGGAATATGAACGGTTGTTTATGTTATTTATTTATTTTTTAATTAGTGTTTTTTGTTTTCTAATTAATTATTGGATGTTGTCTTTTTTAAAAAAATATTATAATTGCAAAAACCAAATGAACGGACGTCGGCGATTGCTAGTGAACGGTTGTCGACCACCCTTACACGGCGTTACACCACCCATAACCCTAACAACCACCTATAAACCTAATAATTCTTTAAAAATATATATCTATATACATGATTGCAAAAAAAAAAACTAAAATTACTTCATTAATTGGATAATTATAATTCATTGTTCAAGTATTAGATTGTATTAAATTGGATTTGAGGATAAATGTTTATATAAGAATCAATTTTATTAAATTTAGGGAAAAAAAGTGAATTTGGTTAGGGAAAGAAAGAAAGATTGTGTTAAGGAAAAGAGTAATGCATGGAAACTTTATGAAAAAATGTATGTGAAAAAGTAAAATTCGTATGTGAAAAAGTAATTCCGTTTATTTATAGAAGGATTTATAGAAGTTGCTATTTCATACAGTATTAGAATTTGACATGTCACATTATTTTAGGTACCCTTTTAATTATATTTTTATAGATGTCATTCTCTACACAAAATTCTCCTTTTATGCTACATATTTTCCAATGTAATATCCATTATTTGTGCCGATTTTTTACATTAATTTTACATTGTTAAAACAGTTATTCTTAAGCCTTGTGATTGGTTACCATAATTTTTGGGAAAAAGAAGAATAACGGTGATGTAGGGCCATTTGAAAAGGAAAAACAAATTTGTTGTGCAGCAGTAAAGTGGCAGACTCGCTTTAAAATATTTTTATCAGTTTTAAAATTTCATTGCATTTTAGTTGGTTATTTTTTTTAAATATCATATCATTTGATGAAATATTTATTTTAGGTTGTTTTATCATTCCAAATTGCAAAATAGCATCAAAAATGTATTCATATTAGTTAATAAACATATTTTATACTCCGTATATAAAATTTAAAAGATAACGTGTAAAATTTTTGCACGGGATTAAAATTAGTGTGTGGTATTTTAACTTACAAAACTTGTTTTTTATTGATGTAACAAACTAATTTATAAGGGAGATTTGTGTAATTGCGTGTAATGGATAAATCATTACATTTTGAATCGCAAGTGAAAAGTAATTCCGTTTATTTATAGAAGGATTTATAGAAGTTGCTATTTCATACAGTATTAGAATTTGACATGTCACATTATTTTAGGTACTCTTTTAATTATATTTTTATAGATGTCATTCTCTACACAAAATTCTCCTTTTATGCTACATATTTTCCACTGTAATATCCATTATTTGTGCTGATTTTTTACATTAATTTTACATTGTTAAAACAGTTATTCTTAAGCCTTGTGATTGGTTACCATAATTTTTGGGAAAAAGAAGAATAACGGTGATGTAGGGCCATTTGAAAAGGAAAAACAAATTTGTTGTGCAGCAGTAAAGTGGCAGACTCGCTTTAAAATATTTTTATCAGTTTTAAAATTTCATTGCATTTTAGTTGGTTATTTTTTTTAAATATCATATCATTTGATGAAATATTTATTTTAGGTTGTTTTATCATTCCAAATTGCAAAATAGCATCAAAAATGTATTCATATTAGTTAATAAACATATTTTATACTCCGTATATAAAATTTAAAAGATAACGTGTAAAATTTTTGCACGGGATTAAAATTAGTGTGTGGTATTTTAACTTACAAAACTTGTTTTTTATTGATGTAACAAACTAATTTATAAGGGAGATTTGTGTAATTGCGTGTAATGGATAAATCATTACATTTTGAATCGCAAGTGTCATGTTGTGAAATGAAATTTCGTTATTGTGAGAATAACTTTTTGAGACCGTCCTATATCTGTATAGAATTAATACGGAGTACTTTACAAATTACAATGATAATTTCTACGTTATTATATTATTTTAGTTTTTTAAGTGACCGCTTTTCTACTTTTTAGAACGGCTCCAAAATTGAAAAAATGCAAGAATATTTTAAAAAATGGATAATTAAAAACATAAGAGAGTGTGAAGTAACAATTTATCTCATTACTCAAAAAACTTTTTCAATTATACAATTCGGTGTTGTCAAGATGGGTTAAATACCGTTACAATCACAAGAAGAAAAAGTTGTGACGTCCTAACAGGAGCGGACCTGGGGTGCGGACAACACCCCACGTGCGCACCCTCAGATTTTAATTTTTTTTTATTTAAAAAGAAAATGAACACAGTTCATATACAATTAAGGTTAGGGCTGAGCAAAAATATACGATACGGTTTTATTATACGTGTCCGATACGATATACGGTTTTAATTATACGGATTTCCGTATATCCGATACGAATTTCCGTATATACGATACGGTTTACAAAAAACCGTATCGGATACGTATCGGCAAAATTTGAAACCGGATATACGGTTTCCGATACGGTTCCTATTTTTAATATAAAATATAAAAATAAAATCATAAAACCACTAAACGTCGAGTATATCCGTGACTCAATCTTATTACTTTTATACATTTTTAAGTTATTTATTCTTATAATATGTGATACTCTTTTAACTTATTAAGAAAAATCATAAAATCACAAAAAAATAAAAATAAGACATAAAATTTTACATAATTAAATGAAAAATCGGATACCGGATACCGGATATACAGTTTCCGGATATACGGAAAAACCGGATAGATTTCCGGATATACGGAAAATCCGTATCGGATAAGGATACTCAAAATTGAGATTTTTTTTTCTCACCACTAATTAAGGTGCAACACTAAGCAAAACTGGAAGCGTGGCTCAGTGGATGGAGAGTGATTAGTGCAGTTTCGTGGCCCGTGTGGTCAGTGGTTCATGCCTCCTTCCCACCACATTTTTGAATATTTTTATTAATTATTTAGATTATCATCCCCTTCCCTCTTAAATTTGTTCCTCTTCATAAGAACTAACAACACACATTCACTCCGATGGCTACTTCAAATTCTCAGTTCTAAATTTTCAATTTTGTAATTTACAGAGTATTTTAAATTTCAAGGTATTTTTAGCGTAAATTAGATTTTACTCCGTTTTAAAATCCAGTTTTTTAAACTTACCGCCTTGTACAATAATTTTTTTTTCTAAAATTACTTCTCTAGGGGACATTTTATCAAAAATTGCTTCAAAATTCCCATTTAAGTGACTTATTTTGTCTCTTTTTGAACTTATTTTGTTTGAGGTTTAACCAATTTATATTTTGAAAGGTATAACTATATAGGCAAATGGAGGTAGATTTCAAAAACATACGTAATAAGTTACTCCCTTTGTCCTAGTAAATAATTTACATTTGCGTTATTTTGTAAAGAGAAAATAAAGCAAGTGTAAACTATCGACTGAGACGGAGGGAGTACTTAAGTTGGAGTTTAGTAATTTTGATAAGAGTGTATCTGTAATTAGTGAGTGATTTTAAAAATGAGTAATTTCTAATATAAATTCGATTTATGAGTAGCATTTCTAGAGAGATCTTTTTTATCATAGGATTTCAAATTTTCTAGAGAGATTTTTTGGGTAAGATAATGACAAATATATAGAAGCATTTCACAACATAAAATTGTTTTAGACGACATAAAATTTTCTGTCTACATCGGTAATTTTTGACGTCACATTGACATGTAATGCTGACGAAAAGTTCTAATTATTAAACATTTTGCTATATTATGCGAAAAAAATTGAGTGTTCACTCCCATGTCTAAAGTTCTGGGTCTGGCACTGCCTCCTAAAGAAGCAAAAATCCTTCGTCTGTTCCTGGCCTCCCAGACCTGGCCATTTATAGCCTCACATTTCACATAATTTAGAGGTCATTTTAAAATTAAATATATATTTTTGTAATTTCATGAATTGCATGGAATTAGATTAGCCATCAAATAATCCTTAAATTTATCACCCATAATTCTTAAATAATTGCATGGAATCAGATTAACCATCAAAATTAAACAAGGTCAAATACAAATTGAAATAAACAATCGAATAATTCTTTCAGAAAGTCTCAGTAAAGACGAATCGACTCGTTTTAAGTTTAAGACAGGTTAAATCTCCCTCATAAGGGCAAGTGAGAGGACAAATGAGGGAATTCATTTGTCACTCACTTGCACCCCACTTACCCCTTTATAAGGGGGATTTGACCCGTCTTAAATTTAAGACGGGTCAATCCGTCCTAGAATTTGTGGGTGTTCTTTCATTTGGTCTTCAAACAAGAAGAATCGCGAGTTTTGTGACATTCACGAAACTACAATAATTAAAGGCAGATCACATTAGTTGACTGTGGACGACCAACTCTATGACACAAAGTTTGTGCCAAAACAAAAAAAAGTAAATAAACAAATGAAAAACATGTGAATTAGTCAACAAGTTAAGAATGTTGATAAACGTAGACTTGCTTATCAACCTATCAATTGCCTCTATAATTAATTAACATGACGCCATTGCTTTTCTAATACACGGTTTAATAAATTTGGCACGTTTCTCATATTACATTATTTTTTGTGTTGGACCGCCCAAACATTAACTTTTAGGAAGCCTATATAAACCTTCTTTCTTCTACTTTTTTCACCCTACTTATTTTCAAATTCTCTCAAATTTAAATTTATTCAAGAAACTAAAAAACAATATTCTAATTCTTTGTGAAAATGGCAATGGAAGTTGCAACTAAGATTATTGGAACACCCGATCTTTTTTCTTCTTTTAAGTTGGGCAAATTCGACCTTTCTCATAGGTACGTTTTTCTTTTTTTGCCCTTTTTTTTTGTAATAGTTATATTTTAATCAAAGGTATACATAAAATTAGGACGATAAAATAGCGTCAATATAATATTTGGGATATAAGAAAATAAGAAATTTTATATCCATTTGTTTTCTTCTTATGGGTAAGTTCTATGATTTGGAATCATAAAAGATGATGGTTGGTCTTCTTTAAGGATAACTTAGTCCTATTTTTTTTCCTTGTATTATTAGATCACAGTTTCTTGCTTAAATTTAATATACTCGTCTTGAATTTAAAACGAGTCAAGTAAGAAAGGATGGAATAATACATATGTCTAAAAACCACTCCGTATAAAATGATTTGTCCTATCTAACTAAGTGGACAATATATAACCATTTTAATTTTAAAATGGATATATCCGTCTAAAGAGAGACCAACAATTATTCGTTAAGGATATACAAAGTAATAAATAAATAGAGAACATGTAAATTATGGAGTATTAATTTATTGTCATAAATTAGGTATCTTGACAACATGCATGGGATAGCTATAGAAGCTAAGTAAGAAATTGTATTAATGGGTTTTTTTTTAAAAAAAATTGCGTTAAAAATATTAAAATGACAGAAATGACAAGGAGAATCCTTGTAACTAGGGAGTATTCATTAACACAATTATTATTTTAGTTCATACTAGTTTTAAATCCCGTGAAAATGACGGAGTTGTTTTAAAAGTTGATAATTCTTATAAAAAAAATCATAACTATAACCAATTTGTTGGCAGAGAAGTAATTATCACTAATTTTATAGAAGGAACATGAAATGGTGGACGTTAAATAGTTATGATGAAGGTGGGAAAGGGAAATTCAAGGGCCATTGTACATTTGTGAAAATAAAGCGGAAGTTAATGGTATGTAAACAAAAATTTAAGAGAAATAGGCTAATATATATTAATATGGATAACCAGAAATTTAAGAGAAATAGGCTAATATTAATATGTATAATTCCGGGAAGGCAATAGAACTCCAACATAGCTGCTTGTTCTCGATCAATTAGTTCTATATAAACTAACATTTATAAGTTTATTAATCGTTCGGTATGATCTCCTTTTATTGAAAAAATTCCAGATAATGTTCCACATGACTTAATATTTGCTCACATAAATAGTTAGAAATGTTCATAAATTATTAGATATATGTTAGATGCATGTTATATAAGATATGCTATTCTAAAATGAAGTCTTTCCAAATCCCGGCCATAAATTAATAAGCAATTCATATGTGCTTGTAGTCAAACAACTCATTTTAAAAAAAAAACAATTGTTCTCAACCAAAAAGGAATAGGCAAAAATAAATAACTATAAGAAATTGAAAATTCATTTAAATTATATACTCTATATACTCAAAACATGAATTTTCCAAAATGTCTTACTCAACATAACTTACTTTTAATATACCGTACGATCACATGTCTTGAAAACAAAATTAAGTTGATATTTACATCATCATATAAAATGATGATAAAACTACCGTACAAATTGCAATTTGCAAATAATCCTCAAGTATGTAACTGTAGGCCGTAGCCTTTTTGCCGGCTCTTGTGATGGTCACAAGCTTGTAACGGACTAAATAATAGTTACCAGTCATATAATGGTTACATTTTCAATAAAAATGGTCACATTTGCTTCGTCACAAACTTGGGACGAAAAGTGCCCGTCACAAATGAGAATTTGTACTTAGTCAAATAAGGAGCGTCTCAATTCCGAATTTCGCCCACAATGTTTTCTATAGAACAGTAATTAAAGAATGGTCTATGAAACTCTGAAAGTTCATTGGACCATTGTGCTACTAGTAAGTAGACCTGGCAAAACTGACCCGGCCCGAATAACCCGACCCGATAAGGCTGACCCGAGACCCGAAAGTGACCCGGAATGGCCTGACCCGAGGATGACCCGAAACCCGAATTGACCCGACCCGACCCAGACCCGACCCGAACCTTGGCTGACCCGAAAGAGACCCGACCCAAAATAACCCGACCCGAAACCACCGACCTAAACACGACCCGATTTGAAATGACCCTAAATGACCTAATTTATTGTGATTAGGGGTGACAATGAGACGAGACGGCCCACGTGCAGCTCAAGCTCGGCTTGGTCCAAGTCGGCCCGTGCCAATTTGCCTCGACACGGGCTTGACTCGAAAACTAACTTGATCATTTTGACCTGAAAATGTCCTAAATAAATCGGATATGTATCTA